>JAULAV010003112.1:0-32036 GCA_030789695.1 Scilla litardierei | reverse complement strand
ACTTGGATGGAGTTATTGCAGGTATTTCTTCAGATCTAGACTTTATTTCATAGTTTAGATCTTATTGTTTAACATTGTTTGTTGTCTTGTTAGTGAGAGTAGTTTTGTTTGACCTTAGTTCCATTATATCTTAGGCACCATTCTAGTGTCATCTCACCCGGCCTTGGCCTTGTTCGACTCCGGTGTATCTATGTGCATCATATCTCGGAGATTCGTAACAAGGCACTCTATTCCCACCCATACACTTCCCAAGTGTTGGGACATCACCGCAGGGAACTGAGTGGTGACGGTGAATCTGGGTTGTCGATCGATCCCATTGGTGGTCAGTGGACACGAACTATTTGCAGATTTCATTGTCCATGATCTGCCACATTTCGATGTCGTCCTTGGCATCGATTGGCTGGGAGACTTCCATGCCTCGATCGAATGCCACGGCAAGAAGGTGGTATTCAGGATTCCAGGCCATTCAGAGTTTGAGTTTCGTAGCAGAGATGAGTCGCTTGTGTCCATCAGATTTCGGGCCAAGCCAGAGGCACCGATTGTTGCAGCTATGCAGATGGAGATCATCCGACCAGCAGTTGTCAAAGACTTCGACGACATCTTCCCGGAGGATATCTTAGGTTTGCCACCCGATAGAGCCTTAGAGTTTGGTATAGATCTTATGCCGGGAGCGCAACCTATATTGAAGATACCGTATCGGATGGCTCCCGCTGAGCTTGAAGAGCTGCTGAAGCAATTGGATGAGTTGCTGCAGAAGGGATTCATCCACCCTAGTGTGTCACCTTGGGGTGCACCGGTCTTGCTCGTGAAGAAGAAGGATGGGTCCCACCGGATGTGCGTAGACTATCGAGGGCTGAATGCTATGACCGTGAAGAATAAGTATCCGCTGCCGCATATCGACGATATTTTCGACCAGCTTGGAGGTTCGAGAGTCTTCTCAAAATTGGATTTGAGGAGCGGATACCATCAGCTGAAGGTGAAGAAGGAGGATATTCAGAAGACAGCCTTTCGGAAGAAGTACGGACATTATGAGTTCGTGGTTATGCCATTCGGCGTGACCAACGCTCCAACAGTGTTCCTGAATTTGATGAACTTAATTTTCTACGACTTCCTGGATATGTTTGTCGTCATCTTTATAGACGACATCCTTATTTACTCGAAGTCTGAGGAGGAGCACATCTGTCATCTGAGGACAGTGCTGGAGACGCTGAGACGTCATAAGCTATATGCCAAGTATAGTAAGTGCAAGTTCTGGTTGGACAGAGTCGCATTCCTGGGACACGTAGTGTCTGGAGATGGCATATCTGTAGATCCGAAGAAGGTCAAAGCAGTCCGAGATTGGCCGACTCCGCAGTCAGTGTCAGATATCAGGAGCTTCCTTGGTTTAGCTGGCTACTATCGTTGGTTCATAAAGGATTTCTCAAGGATTGCAGAGCCGATGAAGAAGCTGACGCGGAAGGACATGGAGTTCCATTGGTCAGAAGCTTATGAGCAGGCCCTTAGTATCTTGAAGGCGAGGTTGACCAAAACACCGGTATTGGCTGTACCAGATCGGAGCAGAGGCTTTAAGGTATATTGTGATGCATCGGGGAAGGGCCTAGGATGTGTTTTGCATCAGCATGGCCATGTGGTCATGTACGCTTCTTGTCAGTTGAGGACTCATGAGAAGAATTACCCGACGCACGATCTGGAGTTGGCAGCGGTGATATTTGCACTGAAGATCTGGAGACACTTCCTGTTGAGTGAGAGAGTGAAGATCTTCACTGATCACAAAAGCTTGAAGTATATCTTTACGCACAAGGAGCTCAACATGCATCAGAGACGATGGTTAGAGCTTATGGCAGACTATGAGATAGATCTGCAGTATCACCCGGGGAAGGTGAATGTAGTGCCAGATGCTTTGAGTAGACTCCCCGCTGTGATGATGCACATTGCCGACTGGAGGATACAGCAGGAGCTGAAGGAGATGGATGTTGAGGTCATCCTACCTGGTGTGGTTCTTTCATTCATGAATATGCAGATTCAGTCCACGATCGTGGATCATATCAAGGCAGCGCAGGCAGGAGATCCAAAGCTACAGAGGATCAGGAGGCAGATTGAAGCTGGACTTCAGACGGAGTTCGTGATTCATGAGGATGGTTCACTGAGGTATGGCAGTAGGCTCTGCGTACCTACAGGTGATGTTCGTAAGGAGCCGTTGAGCGAGGCTCATAGCTCTCCATATTCTATATATCCTGGAGGCACCAAGATGTATAAGGACCTCCGTCTGAATTTTTGGTGGATTGGCATGAAGAGGAGTATGGCACGGAGCGTTGCCAAGTGTTTGGTATGCCAACAGGTGAAGGCTAAGCACCATCGTATAGCTGGTTTGCTACAACCGCTTCCTATCCCGAAGTGGAAGTGGCAACATATCATGATGGATTTCGTGACTGGTTTACCTCGGAGCCTGAAACAGAATGACGCAGTCTGGGTGATCGTTGACCAATTGACCAAGTCTGCGCACTTCATTCCTTTTTGAGTGGGAAAGTCTACGGAAGTCTTGGCGAGGAAATATCTAGAGGTGAATTTTGTTTTACTTCTCTTTATAGTTCCTATTTGAGTTAGTTGTGATGTAGACCGTGTACGTGCAGGAGATTATACGCTTACATGGATTCCCAGTGAGCATCGTGTCTGACAGAGACTCGAGGTTCACATCTCAGTTCTGGAGAAGTCTGCAGGATAATTTGGTTACGAGTCTGATTCAACATGGCGTACCACCAGCAGACCGATGGCCAGTCCAAGAGAACTATTCAGATCATGGAGGATATGCTGCGAGCTTGTACGCTCGATCTGAAGGGTTCATGGGAGGACCATCTTCACTTGGTGGAGTTTTCATATAACAACAGCTACCAGGCGACCATTGGCATGGTGCCATTTGCTGCCTTATATGGGAGATAATGTTGATCGCCACTGAGCTGGGATGACATCAGAGATCGGGAGCTGTTGGGTCCAGAGATGATAGTGGAAGCTGTGGATGTCGTGAGAGACATCAGGGAGAAGCTCAGAATTGCACCGGACAGCTTCAAGCATTGGGTCGATGCCAAGAGGAGACCTTTGGAGTTTCAGCCTGGAGATTATGTCTTCCTGAAGATTTCTTCGAACCGCGGAGTCATTCGATTTGGGAAGAAGGGAAAACTGAGTCCAAGGTATATTGGACCATTTAATGTGCTCGAGCGTGTGGGAGCAGTGGCCTACCGCCTTGCTCTGGCACCATCTTTGGAGGGAGTTCACGACGTATTCCATATATCTCAACTACGTTGGTACGTCAGTGATCCATCACACACTGTTGATTTCTCAAAGATCACGGTCCGTCCGGACCTGACATATGATCAGCAGCCTGTGCAGATTTTGGATCGTCGACAGAAGCAGTTGAGGAACAAGGTAGTCGACCTGGTGAGAGTGATGTGGCGTCACGTATCACCTGGAGAGTCAACTTGGGAGCGCGAGGAGGAGATGAGAGAGCGTTTCCCATTTTTTGTTTTCTGATTAGTGGTGTTGTTGATTCCGAGGATGAAATCATTCTTTTAGTGGGGTAGAATGTAACGGTCACTTTCCGACCGAACATTTTTAGCGCGTATCCTTGGTTGTTTTGTGTGCGTGTTACCGTATTTGATATTATTATTTCATTCCGTAGCTCGAACACGTGTCCGAACCCTGTATTCACGATCCTCTCGGAGGAGCGGCCGCCCCGATATCTTCTTTGTAATTTTAAGACATCGATGGACCTATCCGCAATAACACATGATATATTATTTAAACATTTCTTTTCATTTTAAACTTTAATTTTCACGTTTGTTTTTTTAACAAACTCATTGTAAAATTTTGAAACTTCTACTAGAAATCCCAGGGGCACTAAGTTTTTTTTAAACAAACACTTTAACTAAATAACACCTAAAACTTAAAGAAAATCAATTCCAAATCAATCTGTTAGAACTGAATCCTATTAATATTATTCTAAGGAATCGTAATAGACACTCCCCTTTATCCCTCAACCCTCTCTCACACGCCACCCATTATTTTCTCCCCTCTAAATCCCAACCGAACCCACGTGATCCCCTATCACCCCCCACGTTCTCCCTCTCTCTCCCCAAATTTCTCTTCCCCAGGTGATATCTCCACTATACTATTATATAGCTTAAGGCTAGGGTTCTTTTAGTTGTCAGATGTCGTTTTCATTTCTAAACAATTGAACCCAAAACAACTCCAGGCTTAAAAAAATAAAACCCGAGAGCACCTCCTATAGGGTCGCACGCAAATCTCGCCATGCCCTTCTCCCTTCAACACATGCCGGCAACGTCGAAGAGCCCTACACTCCGGCCTCTCGCCGTCAGTAAGCGTACACCGTCGCCCAGGCCGGCCATCTCTACTCTGGTCTCCTCACTAGCAGCTACCGTCGAACCCTCCGACAGCACACCACCGCCTTACCGCGCTCCGTCACCGTAGCGCCTCGCTCCCGATCCCTCGCCACCGTTCGCACCTGCGCAAGATCTCACCGACGCCCAAACGCCTTGCCGTCATCGCTCACGTCATCGCCTTCACCAGCAACTGCACGGGAGGGGCCACCCCCTTAAACACGTAAGCTTACGGTTGTTTAGTTGCAGCAACTGCATATAGTTATGACATGATAATTAGTTTGTTATATACATATTGATTAGATAACACGTATTAATCACCAAAGGTAGTTCGTTTACATCTACACAGGAGGATGAATCTAAACTCATTTAGTACCCAAACAACCACTTCCTTTTCTTTGAACCATGAGCTTTGCAGCAAAGATCATTTTTACAAAAACCCCAACTTAAAGCATCCACAGAAAAGTTCACCTGGAAGTGGCACAGTCCACTAGTTCGTTTACATCTACAATCAGGAGGGAAAACGGTTTACATAGTTCACTGGCCAAAAGATCTATGTCACAAGATAATTAATTAATCCCTGTAACTGAAATTATATCATGTCGCTGTAACATTAAACACAAGTAAACGTAATGAGGATATCCTAACTGGATTCGTCGAGTTATCAAGATAGTCCGAAGGATGCATCATATTACTTAGAAATGTATACATAACACATATTGGTTAGTGTTTTAAAATCATTGGACAGTAGGTTACCTTGTTGAATGCTACAGGTGGTAATAGTAAATAACCTAGGGTAATCTTACGATGCCGCATGATAACCTGATTATATTGGAGGCTAATTAATGTGTTAATAATACCCTTAATGTATAAGCCGCATATTAGTATGTAACGACTAGAAAATGGATTAGCAGTACATAAATATTATATTTCTAATATGGTTTACCAATCATTAGTATTGCTATTTGTTTCTACAGTTGCTAAATGTCACCATGTTAAAATGATTAAGGTCAGAAACTTAACAGTAGACTAGGGGTTAGTAACGCGTGTCATTAAATTAATTAAAAGTATGATGTAAACTAGTAAACTAGTAAACTCTGATTAGTCCATTATGACACATTTAAATGATTAGACAAACCTATGACGTAGATAGATCCGCGCTACCACAGTCGAGTAACTGAAGCCGCGACGTGATCCGTAGCTGTTCCCAGATCCGACACCAGATTTACGTGTGACCATAGCAGTAGGTTGGTTTCCTCAAGTCGTAGCAACCCAAACTATACGTCATCTCAAACCTAACTAAAAATCAGCAACTTAATATCACTAAATTTACTTTTGTGCTGCTTTAAAATATTGTGCTAATCTAAATCGTCGACCGGACTTTCGACTGTGCACATAGGGTAGATGTCGACATAGGGAACTGCAGAGTAGAATCTGACAATTAAACATCGCATCTTGGAACTAATATGATAGTCAGGATTAACCTAGAGATACACCTAATAGGATTGCTAAAACATGACCTGATACCGTCCCCTAAATTCATTTCAGCGAACCCTACCCGACGCTCGGACTTCGACGAGACGCTCCCGACGGACAGACCCTCGTGGACGCACCTCTTCGACGGTATGCTCCAGACAGATGACGCACTCTCCTCCGCAGGAAAGTGTTTACACTTGTGTTCTTACGGCCATGTTTAGGCCTTACCCTTCTTAGGAAGTTAAAGAACAGTTAAAGAGAACCGGCCGTGAAATGATAGCATCCGGGACCCCCTTGACAGCTTAGAATTGACGACGAAGTCTAAGCACAATAACAACAACAACAACAACAACTGACACCTTAGGGTTTTCCTGTGTGTGCGTGCGTGTGGACCCCCTAGAAGAACAATTCCTTTCTTGTCATGTCGTGTCCTGTTACAAAAGCTTTCGGGCATTTTAGATGCTTTCCAAGCTAGAGGGAATGATCTCTGTTATGGTTTCACCTATGAGATGTTCGTCGCTCAGCAAGGGAGTGAGCGATACGTTACAGACCGTGGGGATATAGGCACTCATCAAGCTAGAGCGAGTGGAACTATGTTACAGTTTCACCTACCAAGGAAGTGGGGGATACGCTACGGACCGTGGGGATAGAGGCACTCGCCAAGCTAGAGCGAGTGGTCCTATCTTGAGGACTTGGGTTTGGGGTAGGGTTGAGCGGTCGAACGGGGAGAGGGTTTGATCCCCCTCGAACCGTAAGGCGTGAACCCTTCGTGACACACACGGTATTTCTTGTCTTGTCTTTTCTTTTGCCGACTAGGTTAGTCCCGTAGATGGTAGCTCACGCTACCGCTACTGCATGTCGTGTTTACGTTTCCTGTACCGTTTTACTTTCTATAACTTCCATGTTATAACCCTAGCATGTTAATCGACCAGTAAAATGTTGCTTTAAATTACAGTGCACTTGAAGTAGAGTCTAACCCTTCTTTGTAGACTTTACCTGACGTACAATTCCATTTCTCTTAGGTGTTGTACGTCAGGTGTTGAGCCAAAGTACGTTAACGAGCCGGACTTGCCAGAGTACGTGGAACCAGAGGACGATGACGTAGAGTAATTGTTTGAGGAGGACCAGAGCTAGAGGTTCCTCACTGTTGCTGATTCAGAGATTTACTGCTTTTTAGTTGGGTGCGTAGCACCGTTTACTTTTCTGTCTAGGTTGGGTGCTTGCATCAGTAGTTTGGTTTCAGCTGTTTGTAGCCGTGTTGGATTTTGTTTAGACTCCCCGTACTTTTCTAGACTTATGTTGAATAAAATGAATGCATCTCTTTTTAGTACTTTTGTTGTTCCGTACTTTTCTGCAGTGACCTGTTCCTTTGTCTTGGAGTACCACACAGACGCTTATTGGGTCCGAGCCTCACAGCTCCGGCCTAAGCGGGCCTTAGTCATGCTTCGCCGTCGTAGTTATGGGAAGCGGGATGTGACACCTTCACGAATCAACTCAAGAGGAAGAAATCAATGGAAGAAGAAGAGAAGGAAAAACCAAACCTTTCTCTCAAGAACACAAACCCTAAAACTCTCTCAAATCTCCAATGGGGTAGCAAGAGGCTCTCCAAAACTCAATGGAGGCTTGACCTAACCTAAAACAATAGTTAGGTTTAAATACACACCCAAAACAAACCCAGAAAACCCAAACAAAGCGTTGGTTTCCGGGTTGGCCCTGTGTGCTGCTCGGTCGGGGTCGACTGTCAGCTCGGCCTGCTCGGTCGAGCTGACAAGCCCTAGAAATGGCGCTGGTGGAGTCGAGTCAACTCGGTCGAGTAGCCTATCTACTCGGCCCGAGTGTCAGTATTCCTCTTCAAATGAAATGCTCGCGGGCTGCTCGGGCAAACAAAGCCTTCATACTGCTTAGTCGAGTAGCTTCCTGCTCGACCGAGTAACTGCCTACGACTGAGTAGGAGTCACCCGAGTCAAAGTGAAAACTTTCCCAAACTCTCTGCCTGCTCGATCTGTCAGAGACTTCATACTGCTCGATCGAGTAGCTTGCTGCTCCACCGAGCAGCCTCCTACTCGACCGAGTCACCTGGGAAAAATGCTCCACGTGATTTGAATCACAAAAAACAACACTCTATCTTAATTCAAATCTCATCAACAATGACTCCTACTGCTCCACACTGCATGCCACGACCCTGTCTCTAGAATCACCATCGTATCGGAAAGAGTGCCCTCTTACGCCACCTAAGCCAACAAGGAAATCAGCAACAAGCAAACCTGGAGCTGGACGATGGGAACTGTCTTGGTAAACATGTCTGTGGGATTCAAATATGTTGGGATCTTCTGAAGCTCTATCTTCTTCTTCTCCAACTCAAGGAAGGAATCACGCACCTTAATATGCTTCGTCCTCGAACTGTATGATGGTGCTTCGCGAGATGAATGGCACTCTGGCTGTCGCAATGCACATGTAACGAACTCTGCAACATCCACAAATCTCAGCAGAGTCCTCAAATACTTGGCCTCCTTTACAGTTTCCATCGCTGCAATCAACTCGGCGTCTGTGTTCGATAGCGCAACCACAGACTTTAATACCGACCTCTACGATACTGAGGCAGTGCCCAAACTGAACACATACCCATGGTAGATTTCCACCTGTCTCTATAACCTGTGTAGTCGCTATCACAGTAACCTATCAGCACATGTCCGTCTCCTCTCCCATAGAGGATCCCGACACTCGCTGTGCCTCGCAGATATCTCAGAATCCACTTGACGGCCTTCCAATGCTCCTTGCCAGGATTAGCCATATATCTGCTAACCACTCCCATGGCCTGTGCAATATCTGGACGTGTGCAAACCATCGCATACGTCAAGCTTCCTACCGCACTCACATATGGCACCTGAGATAGTAAGTCCTCTCATCATCGGTGCTTGGCGACTGACTCGCCGATAACTGAAATTGAGCTCCCAAAGGTGTCGTCACGAGCTTCGCACTATCCATCCCAAACCAGGCTAGTACTCTTTGAATATACCCCTTCTATGACAATCTAAGCTCATGCTTCTTCCGATCTCGAACAATCTCCATTCCGAGAATCTTCTTTGTGGGCCCCAAATCCTTCATATCGAATTCTTGCCCTTGCTTCTTTTTTAGCTTCTCACCTCCGACATGCTATTAGAAGCAATTAGCATGTCATCCACATAGAGCAACAAATAAATCTTCAAGCCATTCTCAAGTGTGCGAACATACACACATTGATCCTTGATGCTCCTCACAAAACCTACTTCCATCATGAAGCTATCGAATCATTTGTACGAATGCATGTGTGACTGCTTCAACCCGTACAACGATTTCATCAACCTACACACCAAGGTTTGATTCCCTTCAACTCTGAACCCCTCAGGATGCTGCATATAGATTTCCTCATCAAGGTCTCCATGCAGAAAGTCGGTCTTCACATTGAGTTTCTCCAACTCCATATCTATGCTAGCAACTAGTGCCAATGACACCCGAATAGACGTGTGTCGCACAACCAGTGAGAATATCTCGTTGTAGTCTTCACCCTTCCATTGTGCAAATCCCTTGGCCACCAACCTTGCCTTATACCTGACATTTTTCCAATCTTGAGTTGAACTTTCCTTGACCTTGTATATCCAACGACAACCAATAGCACGCTTCTCGCTAGGTAACGACACCAAATCCCAAGTGTCGTTCCGGTGAAGGGACTCCATCTCCTCCTCCATAGCTCCTTGCCAGTGAGCGAAATCTCCCGAGACTATGGCTCTACCATATGTCGCTGGCTCCTCATGCTCAAGGTTGAGTGCATAAGACGCCATATCATCAAAAGAATAACCTGCATAATCCAATACTCCCAATCTTTCTGGCGCTTTCTTCACCCTCTTTGATCTCCGCATTCCATCATAAACTGCATAGGTGTCAACGCATAGCTGAGATGTACTGGGTGTCTGCACATGGTCCTTAGCATAGACCTTATCATCTCCCTCAACTGGAGCATCGACCATCAACTCTTTGCCTGGTCGTTGAGTGGGCTGGACCGGAAGACTAACCCTCTGACGTCCCCTAGATTTAGCAATGTGTAGTCGAAACAGGGATACCCGATTTAAATATTTATAACCGCAAGCGCACGGTGTTGTAGTGTGGCTTGGGGGTCGAACATGGGGAGGCATGTGGTGTACTTGTTATCAGACATGATCCGGATCACTCGGTGGATGAGCTAGCCCTATCGCTAGGTGGGTTGTCACGAAATGATACTACTAAAGATGTAAGATATAAAAAAGGAACCTAGGACCTTGGTTACCACCCTATCATCTGTCCTCTCTATTACGACCGACGGATAGGAATTCGATCGGATTCTAGGGTTTAGTGGTGAGACGTTGCCTCTAAAAGAGATACCTAGCATCCCATAGGCCCGATATTTCGGTCGATGCTCAGGATGATATGCTGGGTCTACCCGGGTTCGAACGGTGGGCATTCCCATGACCATTAACACCGACCGTCTCCGGGAGCACTAAGCTCGCAACGATTGCTCCCGACATTTCATCCTGTCGTTCCCACTCGCTGGGATTCAATGTCTACGCTAGGGGTGTGAGCTGCGGCTAGGGGATCAAACACCAGTTTTATTTCCCCTTGGCCCGACGGTCAGAGGCGGTCTTTCTCCCGCCAATGACAATGAAACGCCCCGCGTAACCATCTAAATTCATATATCCTATCGAAACCCTAATCATATGGTCGTTCTAGGGAGAACCCACGAAGGGGCTTCCACCAACGTCCCAGATTAGGAAACTACTCACAGTTCATTGCAAAAAGAGCAACACAACAAATTATAGCCATTAAAATCAAGATCAAGCAATAGAAATATGGAACAAATAGTAATAAGAACGCAATGTCAAAGTATCAAGACAATCAGAGAACTTACAAAACAAAATAAATTCGCAGCCGCCAAAATCCCAAAAAGACAGTTTTAGAAAAAGGGATCCCATTCTGGGAAAAAACCTAGGGCTATATATAGAATACACGTCCACCCGATCGGTTGAAGCATCAACCGATCGGGTGAGACAAATGTCGAAACTGTCGTCAGCCTTTGAGATACTTCACCCGATCGCTGAACCGATCGGGTGACTCATCGGGTCGTTGGCTGGGGGCACTTTGGCTACAGATGAACTGATCGGGTGATATTTCACCCGATCGGTTGGAATTCAGCTCCAAAAGACAGAGAGCACTGTCGCCACCACCCGATCACTGAACCGATCGGGTGGGCTCTTCTTCACTGCCGCTTCTGATCTGGTCGGATACTCGAGCACGAAACGATCGTGTGGGTCTGTCCACCTGATCGGTTGAGGGCTGAAATATGATATTCTTTGACGGTTGGCCCTCAGGATCGTGCATAGCACCTCCCGTTTCTCCGGGGACTCATGATATTTGCTTTATATGTCCCTAGCGATGACAATCTCCTGCAATGGCACAAAACACAAAGAAAGTGAAAAGATACTAAAAACCAGAAAAGAATAGATACAAAACAACAGAAAACAACTAAATCACGAAGAAGGCGTGCGTGAATATATAAAATATAAATGTACGTCAAAATCCCCCAAGCTGAACCCTTACTCGTCCTCAAGGAAGACGAGTGAGAGTAGGAGCTCGGAGGAAAAAATAGAAAGGAAGAAACAGAAAGAGAAAGCAAAGTCCTAAATCACCCGTCAGAGCCAACAAAAACTAACTCACCACACTAAGCAAGCATGCGGTAAACACATCACTAAACCCATGAATATGAGTCCAAACAAGTGTCGTGGGTCCACGCGGTGAAGCACTAGTGAGTGAGGTCGTGAGCTAGCAGACTGTGTTACTATCTAAATTGTGCAATAAAGCTCCATATACATATACCCAAGGAATGACCCAAAAATCGATTCAATTCGAATTAGCGGTGAATAATAGCTCAAGCATGCATGAGAATAGGATAAGAATTGAAGCGTATCATGTGTCAGGGACTCCACTGCTAGGAACTAGAAGATCACCACACTATTTCCTAGATAATCGCTAGAAAATTCCTATGCCAAGTGTGTTTAAAAACGAAGGAGGTTCAGAAGGTGTGGAGTAGAACGCTTGGTGCAAATTCTTGCCTTCCCTTTATTCACGGTGGATATGAATGATATTCACAACGGAAATTTTTTGGGTTTTGGGTATTTGTATTTTTTTGGATTTTTTGGCTATACATAATTTTTTTCTCCTTTTTTTCTTTTTTGAATATTTTTTCTTCTCTCTTTTTTTCTTTTTTTGAATATTTTTTCTTCTCTCTTTTTTTCTTTTTGGATTTTTGGATTTTGGGCTATATATTTATGTACTCTCCCACGTGGGAGAACGGTACACGACGAGGGGATTTGCACCAAGTAAAACAAAAAAGAAATCTAATTCTAAACACTTGGGCAAAAGAAAAAATTTCGCCGATCAGAACATAGGCAAAATGGGTTATCATTGTCCTATTAGTAGAGTCCCGACACATGCGATTTGAAGCGTAATATATATATTATTCATGCATAGAGAAACAGACAGTAGAGGCAAAATATCGCATATTCGAAATTGAAGCATGATAGTCTAGGGGTCAACCATGGACATGTATATAAAAATAAAATCACAAAGTAGAAACACACCAACTAGCTAGCCACGACAAGCAACTCACACAAAAGCAAAGTGAACCCACGAAGCATGAAATGCAAAAGGACACGGCTTCCTAGGGTTAGTGAAAGTGATTATCATCGTAGCTAAGCTAAGTGTGTATGTGGTTCCGTGGCAGTTCATCATGTGGGGTCATCTCTAGGAGAGGGAGAACAAAAGGATAAGAAGAAAAAGAAAAACACACTGAAAACGGTGAAAAAGATAAAACTAACGCACAAAGTGTGACTCCCCCAAGCTGAATCTTGTATTGCCCTCAATGCAATAAGAGTGAATACGGGAGGGCAAGAAAAATGGGAGGGAAGTACGCACCGATTCAAAAATTGAAAAACATGAAAGACACACAAAATGAAAAAGAAAAATAAAGAAAATAGGAACTCAAATCAAATATACCAAAAACACATGAACACATATAAACAAGCACACACCACCAACATGACACGACAGCAAATCACAAAAAAATTGAATTCCCACAAGCTAATCATGAAAATGCTAGAGAAAAGATTTGATCGTGGTGAATCAGAAGAAATAGCTAGGGGGAAATCAGAAAAAACAAAAACGAAAATCAAGATGCAGGAGGGGTGATCTCTGCATCCTCCTCGGGAGAGGATGGATGGGTGTGGGCGGGAGAAGTGATAGGAGTACAAAGAAGTGGAGAAAGTGGTGGAGGTGGTGGATGGATGGGTGCGGTGGTGGTGTGGATGATGGGTGGAGTGACGGTGATAATGGTAAGTGGGAGGGATGCAGTGACCAATGAGGTGGGCATGGGCAATGATTTTGAGCGCACATCTAATTTCTTGCGGCGCGAGCATGCAATGGTGTTAGATGTGAAGGGTGGTGGAAGTGTAGGATCTACGGTAGAGGTCGTGGGTGGAGAAGAAGTGGAGGGAGGAGGGGATGATCGCCTAGGGGGTGATGGAGGAGGTGATGGTTGTCAAGGAGGTGAAGGAGTTGGTGATGGAGCTGGAGTAGGTGGTGTGGGACCGTAGATGTGTGTAAGGAGGCGGAGAATGGCGGCCACGTTTCGCTCAAGTGCGAGGAAACGTGGGTGTGAAAAGAAAGAAGTGGATTGGTCTGAGGAGGTAGAAGAGGATGCGCCAGCGCGCAGAGCAGCCAGCTCAGCCTCAAGAGCGAGGCAAGCGGAGGTGGCCTGTCGAACAACAGAAGTGGTACCGGCAGCAGTGGTCGTGCTGGAACCAGAGGCTAGGCCTAAAAGGGCCGTAGTAAGTGCCTCAGAAGAAACAGCGGTAGAAGCCGGGGTCGTGACACTAGGTCCAGCCCCAGGGTCTCCTCTGACCATAGGAATAACTTGCTCGTCTAAGTGGACGGCAGGGGACGGTGGTCGAGGTGCCTCAGGGAGTGGAAACTGAAGATGTAACTCCCCTACAAACTCTGGATCAGGAGGAAATGACCAGTCTGCCTCAAGATGAATAGCCATGCGGCCAGGATTAGGCAGAGTGGTATATGGAGCAGGGGGGGCCGTAGTAAAAATCAAACCGAACGTTGCCACGCGGTCGGATCATGTGGGTGTGCCTCAGGACATCAAGATTTAGATATGTAGATCCTGGGGCACGCGAAAGATCGTAGGGGATAACGATGTTGAATGGGGGGGTGTAAGGCAATGAGGGTAATGAGGCTCCCGCAGCAATACTTACCCTTGCCTACGCAGCTAATATCAATGAGTTTTTGGATTAGCCACGCACCTGCGTTAATGCATACGCGCGGGCCCTCGAAATTGATGCAGTCAACACTGGGAATGAATGGGAAGGTCATCGCCCACAAAATGAATAAATCAGGGATAGTCACAGTACCGGACTCATCCATAGGAAAGAAAGCGCTCGATATGACACGGTGGGCTAAACGGAATACAGGGTGAATGATGGAAGAGGCCTTGGCCTTGCCTCGAGGATATTGGTCATGAAGAGTGAGGCGCCCCCAAAAATGATCGACATCGAAGTCGCGATGGAATTCATAAGGGGGATAGGGTCCTCGAGAATAGGGAAACCGAAAATGTTGTTGATGGTGTTCACGTGGGTGCGGAAGTTTCGGTTTCCGAGGTGAAAATCAATAATCGACCCCGCCTCAGTTTTGAGAGTCGAGAGGAATTCGAGTGTGAGGGTGGGGTCTGATGGTGCATGGGAGTTTAAGAAACCTAGCCAACGTAAGTTTGCAAATAAGGACTCGACTCTGGAGAAAACTCCGAGATCGATTAGGGTTTGACTATGGGCAAACTTAGTGGCCAAGTGAGATCTTTGGTCGAGTCGAGTGTAAAAATCCTTGTGTTCCAGACTCATGTAATGGATTCCCTATGGCCCCATCAGTGGGTCAATAACGGGAATGATGGGTTGGGGTGGTGGTCGGGTAGGTAGAGGAGGAGGAGCACGTGCACGTGGTGAACGTGTGGATTTGTGTCTCTTGCGAGACGGCTCCTCTTCCTCCATGAAGCGCTTACCCTTGTCTTTGTCTTTAGCCATGATTGTGTGGCGATGCAATGTGATGTGCAAGATTATATGAGTTCACACAATCAACGATGATGGAGCAAAATGTTAATACTCGGGCAAAGTAAAAAAATAAAGCTGAGGAGCGAGTGTACCCAGTAAAGTAGCGAGTCCAAGATCCTGAAAGATCCTACGCCGTATGAAGGAGTATGTGAAGCCACCGAACATCAATCCAACAAGAGAAGAATTTTCGAAAATGTCGGGGCTAGGGCTAGGGTTTGGGCGGATTTGGGGATGAAGTGTGGTAGATGGGAGGGGATTGATTGTGGGAGAGAAATGGAGGAAGTGGGGGAGTGAAATTAGCAGTGATGGAAGTGAGAGTGGAGATCATTTGAGAGAGGGGGAAGAGGAACCGCTAGGAGGAGAAAAAGGGATTGGGTGAAATGAAATCGGGTGAAGGGGGGTTTTTATAGGGTTAGGCGAAGCGATCGGGTGAGATTTCACCCGATCAGGTGGATCGATTTCGAAAATTTCTTGTTGGAAAGCAGCTACAGGTGAACCGATCGGGTGAGATTTCACCCGATCGGTTGACCACTTTACAAATTTCCCGAGAGCTCTGTCATCTCTACCCGGTCTTCCACCCTATCGCAGCTTCAACTCAACCGATCGGTTGGGTTTTCACCAAAATTCTTGAGAGCTCTGTCATCTCCACCCGGTCTACCACACGATCACCGCTTGTGTCACCCAATCGGTTGGCTTATGTTCTGATACTGGCCATCTTCTGATACTGGCCACCCGATCGGTTGATGCATGAACCGATCAGGTGTGGGTAACTTCCTGCACAAATACAAAAACCATCTAAGTCTCCCAAAGAAAATCCCCATAGCAGAATTTATTCACTAGAACTAGCAAATTATTCCTATAAATAACGACAAAAGTTCAGAACACGGGTTGCCTCATATGAAGCGCTGTTGTTTAAAGTCGTTTGATCGACTCCCGATATATGATCTTCAGGGGGGTAGGTGCTGGTGATAACCAATGATTGGCATCCCTTCAGCTTTTGGGGCAGGGGTTCTTGTTATTGACAGAGGTGAAAGGTGAATTGTCTCAACGACTCTCCTGCGGGTGATGTTTGGGGGCTTTTCCCTCATGTCGACGTCAACCGCCACTCTTCTAAGGATCCGAACTTCATCAGTTGTGAGGTTCAGAGGCTCTTTTCCCTTGTTCTTTGCCCGAGCAACTTTTCCAAATCTTGGGGAGTCGTCCGGGAGACACACACTTCTTCAGCTACTTCTTCTCTTTCCAAACCAATGTGCTTCTCAAGGCCCTCCAAGCTATCGGGGGGGTTCCTTGAGAGAACTTCCCAATATCCAGCCTCAACGATTCTTTCTTCCTCGACCTCCAGTAGATTGCATCTTTGTTCCTCTGGCGGGGACTTCATTGACAAAGCTAAGTCAAACTCGACTTTCTGATCTCCCACATTCAGGGACAGCTTCCCTTTCTTCACGTCAATGAGTACGCCCGCGGTTGCCATGAAGGGCCTCCCGAGGATAATCGGGGTGTGATTGTCCTCAGGCATGTCCATAACTATGAAATCGACTGGTACATGCACACCGCTGACGTTGACGGGCAGGTCATCCACTACCCCCAATGGGTACTTAACTGATCTGTCTGACAGCTGCAGAGTCATCCCGGTGGGTTCTAAGTCACCCATATTTATCCTCTTGTATAATGATAGAGGCATCAGACTCATGCTCACATCCAAGTCAACAAGCGCTCGATTGATTATCACATCCCCTATTGAGCACGTGATAGAAAAACTCCCGGGGTCCTTCAGTTTTGGGGGATTCGCTCGTTGAATTAGAGCGCTGCACTCTGCCATGAGGACAACTTTTTCTTTCCTTGTTCCTTTCGTAACTAAGTCCTTCAAAAATTTTGCATATGAGGGGATGGTCTCTATCGCCTCCAGAAATGGGATTTGTAGACTCAAGTCCTTCACCATCTCGAAAAACTTGCTGTATATCTCATCGATCTTTGCTTTGGCAAGCCTTATTGGGAATGGCACTGTAGGCTTGAAGACCTTTGAGTTGTCCTCCTCGTTTTTATTCTTCTCTTCAAAAATCCCTCCGGAGTTATGGGGTTCGACGCCGAAGCTCCATCGTCATTTGCCTTCAGATTTGGTCTCTCATCGACCAACGGTGCTTCGGGTTTTTTCACGTCCTCTCGCGTCGGAATCTGCATACCACTTCTCAGGACTTTCACGGACACATTTGCTTGACCATGCGTCAAGGCTAATGTCTGGCTGAGCCCCCTTAGATTCACCTCTGGTTGGCCTGGTAGTTGCCCTTGAGCTTTTTGAAGATTGGCCACTTGCAACCCCAGCTGGGTCACCTGATCGGCCAAAGTCTTCTGCCCAATCTGCAGCTGTAAGTTGATCTTCTCCTGATTTGATATATATTGAGTAAAGAGATTCTCGACAGGAGAGACTACCCGTTGTTGATTATATTGTTGCTGCTGTGGTTGGGGCTGCTGATTCCTAGGGGGTACTGTTGATATATCTGCTGCTGAGGTTGTTGGGGCTGCTGGTATAACTGCTGCTGCTGCCGAGGTTGTTGATATAACTGCTGCTGAGGTTGTTGGGGCTGCTGGTATGGTGCCATGTGACTGAAGTTGGGATGGTTCCGGTTGTTACGAGAATATGTCGGATTCGATCTTGTCCTCGGTGGATAGGGCGCATTACCCGTCGGGTTGTATAAAAGAGCACTCGCTTGATCCACCGGTGTCGGTATATCTCCACCATCAAAGTCTCCCAAGACTTCAGTCTCTACCGCTGCCACTTGCTGAGTGTTGGAGCCACCTGCTCCTACCATGAATGCCAAGATCTGGGTAGAAAGAAAATCAAATTTGCTAGATAGTTTGTCGACCTCTTCTACTCGGTTCATTCCTCCAGACTTTGGTGTGGCATGTTCGTCGCTCCACCTTTCATTGTTTGATGCCATATTTTCCAGAATGTGTCACGCCCCGCTTCCCAAAACGACGGAGGCGAAGCGTGACTAAGGCCCGCTTAGGCCAGAGCTGAGAAGCTCTGACCCAATAAGCGTCTGTAGGGGTACCATTTTAAAAACTTTTCAGGTTCTTGCATTAATAAAGTTCGAAACAATAGGATGTACAGAAAGGAAGTTGCATTCATTAAATTAGAGATATAATATCCAACGAGTACAAAGTCTAAAAAGAAGCCTAAGCATGGCAACAAAATATTTAAAAGCAACTAAAGGCAGTAACCTCTGAAAGTGACGACTAAAAAGACCTCAAGGTCTGGTCCACGTCGGCACGTACTCTGAGTCGACGTCCTCGGCTCCACATACTCCCGTAAGTCTGCTACGTCTACGAACTCTGACTGAACACCTGACGTACAACACCCAAGAGAAAGGAACTGTACGTCAGGTAAAGTCTACAAGCAAGGGTTAGACTTTACTGCAAGTGCACCGAACTTTAAACAACGGTTTACTGGTTGATTAGCATGCTGAGGTTCTATTACACAACAGTTTACTGGTTGATTAGCATGATGTGGTTATAACAGAGAAACACAACAGGACGTAACGCAGTAGGAAAGTAAAACGGGACAGGTAGTAGTCGTAGCGTGTGCTACCAACTATGGGACTAACCTACAGGTGTCAGGACAAGACGGAACTAGACAAGACAAGACGGGCAGGACACGACACGGTGAGACACGAAGGGTTCACGCCTTACGGGTTGAGGGGGATCAGACCCTCTCCCCGTACGCACGCTCAACCCTACCCCAAATCCCAGAACTCAGGACAAGAAGTACAGAGATCACTTCCGCTAGGGAAGCACCTGAAACGCCCGCAGGCTTTTTGGATCACGGAGATCACTTCCGCTCGGGAAGCATCTGAAACGCCCGAAGGCTTTTTGTATCACGGAGATCACTCCCGCAAGGAGAGCATCTGAAACGCCCGAAGGCTTTTTGTATCACGGAGATCACTCCCGCAAGGAGAGCATCTGAAACGCCCGAAGGATTTTTGTATCACGGAGATCACTCCCGCAAGGAGAGCATCTGAAACGCCCGCAGGTTTTTTGTGTAACAGGGACATGACATGACAAGTGTAAGAAATTGTTATTCTAGGGTGTCCACATGCACGAACACACAAGATAGTCCTACGGTGTCAAAAGTTGTTGTTTGTCGAGCTTAGACTTCGTCGTCAAGTCTAAGTCGTCTGGGGCGTCCCGGACGCTATCATTTCACGTCCGGTTCTTATACATTCACAGTCTAACAGTTCTAGCAATCTAAGACCAAAGCATGGTCAAAAACGCAAGTGGGTACACTTGCCTAAGGTGGCGAGTGCGTCGTCCGTCCGGAGCGTCTCGTCCAAGCATCTCGTCCGCGGAAGTCCGTCTGAAATATCGTCACGGCGACGGTGTCAGGTCTCAATTTCATTAAATCCTATTAGAGTTCGTTTCTAGGTTATCGGGACTATCCTATTCGTCAAAAGTCACTTTTTGGTGTTCTTGTTCAGCCTAAATCGACCACTACCCTATATGCACAGAAAATTGTCCGATGGTCGATTTTCTACAGTGACAACATTTTACTGATGCGAAAAAGTAAATTTAATTGTAGTTGTCCAGTTTTAGTTTAGGGTTCAGTTTTGCTACGGTGTGGGTTTTACTACTCGTTAGGGAAACTAACCTCGTAATGTCGTCCAACAAGCGGAAGTCGGGTCTGAACGGCGAAACTTCGGTGTCGTCTGGAACTCCTTGGCCGCGGATAGCGCAGCGAGGTACCTCTGGACAGCGGGGTGACGGTGTGAAATCAGCGAGCTAATCAGCGATCCTCCTCCTGTTGCGAGTAGCGCAACGGTTCTTCACGATAACGGTGACGTCGGCTAAACGTTCGTGCGTGCGGCAATGCACGTGAACTCCGAGAGTCCAAGGGGGCTGTTGGTAGATGAAGTGGGACCAAAGAAAGATGCTCGGCTCGGTGGATGGCCGACGGCGCGAGCGCACGGCGGTGGGCGGCCATGAGAAGCCGGGGAGGACAGATTCGCGCCACGTCCGTTGTCGTGCGTCTCAGTGAAATTTCAGAGACGAACAGCGGAAACGGGAATTTGCAGTGGGTAAAGGACTTCAAGAAGAAGCCAAAGGCAGTGGAGTTTTCGCCGGGGGTGGTCGGAAGTGGCCGTGCGCGGGCGGCGAAGTTCAGCTTCTAGATCTGTGAAAAAACAGCGGATGCGACGTGTTCCGACGAGGATTCCGGGAGCTACAGGTGGTCTATGAGCGTGAGAAAAATTGCAGTTGGTAGGTGGTTTCGATAGGAATCCAACGGTGGTAAGATGGTCATCGTAGGTGGCCGGATGGCCGGTGGGTGTGAGTTTTTCCGGCGGTGGCGCAGATCTGTAAAACTGTCGTTTGTGTTGTGTTTGAAAGCGTTTTGAGGGAGATAGAGATGAGGGAAGAGGGTAAGGGGAGGTGGAGATGCTTGGGGGGTCAGAGAGGAGTTGATCGGGGGTGGTGGTCGCCGGAGGGGGTGGCCGGAGGTGGCCGGCCGGTGGTGTTTTCCGGCGGGGCGCAGTTCTGGCCTGGGCTGTGAATACTTGGTGTTTTTGATGGGTTTTGGAGGTCTTGGAATGGAGGAGATGGAGGAGGAGGAGGAGGAGGAGGAGGAGAGGGTGGTGGCCGGTGATGGGGAGCTTTGGGGGCTGCCGTGGTGGCTGGAGGAGAAGCAAAGTCGGCTAGGGTTGGCTTCATGCGTGAGGGAGTTGTATTTTGGCTAGTTTGTGTTTAAGAAGATGAGTTTTTGCTATTTGCCTTTTAAAGAGGTTTTAAATGAGATGATGACTAGGAGAGAGAGAAAGTGAGGGGTGTATAAGGTGGGGAAAGGTTGGGTGAGGGTAGTGACAGAAATATTTCCCATGATACGTATGAGATTTGATTAGGATTTGATTAGATTTGAATTTAAAATTGATTAGATGTTAATCAACGGTTGAAATTGATTAGGGGATATCTTCCACTACGGGCATCGGAAAAATAATCCGAAAATATCGGGACGATCGTGGAGACGAGAAGTACGGGGCTACAATGTCCGATCGTGCATAACGCCTACCAAAAATTTACGTAAAATTGGGCACGACGTTTTGAGTCAAATGACTAAGACGCCCCTATCGTTCAAAGTCGTTTTGCGAGAAAACGAGCCGTGAAAAGACGTTCCCAAAAATTACAATAAAATTCAACACCCCGAAACGATCGCAATGGCATATCGCATCGCATATGCCGGAGTTCAGAAATAACCAAATAAAATACGTGCACGATAAAGCACGTGCACGTGAAAAATACGAACGGTCGGAAAGCGGCCGTTACACTCTACCCACCTTAGAAATGATTCCGTCCTCGGAATCACTCATACTAAGACTAATTATAAAATCTATAAATACTTAAGCCTATAACTCACATCCTCCACACAATGGTCTCTAGTCCTATACTTTTAACAGCATTCCTCAAATAATCCGTCATAATCCTTCTTTTCACTGGATAATGCCACGACTAAACTCACCTCCTAATACTTAGCTGTAGACCCATCACTCCTGTTGAAATTTCCAACTCCAAGTTCTCATAAAAGAATAATAATCATCTTCTCATACCATACCTCTCCACTAAACATCATCGCTCAATAACATCTTTAAATATCTAATTCTCTTCCCAATATTAATCAATTGCTAAACTTATGTTCTAGTCGATCACCAATCCAAGACGAACATTTGTCTATCTCATCATACCTTTCGCAAATCAACAATCGCAGTGTGCTCAATATATTCATTGTCATATCTTCCCATAAGTCTATCCGCCAAATAATCGAACTATCAAAATCACATCCCTCCTACTTATTATAATTATTTTCAACCAATATTAAATCCGACAACCTAACCATCCATTTATCTCAACATGTCGTGTTACTCCCAATGTCTTCTCACGTCAACTCAACAATCAAGTCTCGATGCTAATAAAAGCTCTACTCAATCTCACGATCACCCTAACTCCCACCATACTCTGTAGTCATCCATATCTACCATTCGTCTAGGCCTCAAATCTGATTAGTTCTCATCTTCACGCATATAATCTCATTCAACCAGAATTCTCCATCGAGTTCGCCACACTTCGGTTTTATAAATAAGTCTTGGACAGCCCATTCTTTCCATCCGAAAGAAATCTATTCCAATATCCTATTGTTTCAAAATAGGTCAATCATTTCTATAACAAATCTCATCTCTCCCTGAGCCTACCCGCAAACAAGTCCTACAACAATAATGGCTAGTCCCAAAACTATAACAACCAAAACATAACATTTCTAAATGGAGAGAAAAAGAAGAGAAAAGGGAAACTTAAAACCCAAGACACATTTCAAAACATTTGGAAAACGTGTAGAGTTGTGGCAAGGATGAGGGAGGATATGTGATTGGTGATCTCGTGAGCTAGTCTCAAAACTTTAAAGATTTGGTTTAAAAGAAAACAAAGTTTTGATACAATCACATTCAGTCAAAGTTAAGCTATTCTATAATCGCGAAAAACTACGTCTAAGGAAATTGCCTGCTATGACCCTATTCATATACGTATGAATAACGTCATTCAAACAACTTCAATCATATCATGGTTAACACTGAGTACACATTCAAGACACAAAAGGCAATTATCAGGATCCTAAAGATGACACACGCATACAGGTCAACACACTCTACCTATACTCACGCACCACAACGACATCACCTACCAAAGGGCCTACTCCTAAACTAGAGATAGCATGGACAACTACAAGGGCTAATATCTACGCAAAATAAAGGAAACAGAAACCAAAAGTGTAACGAAATAAATCGGAAGGAACGAGTTCAAGTAAGGCGGGGCAAGGAGATAGTTGGTTGGATGGAACGAAAAAATATTCTTCAAAATAGTTAGATTGATGACGGGAGAATTACGTGTAAAATAGGATATCATATACTTTTATACTTATAAAAATAAGTAGTAAAAAGTGAGCAGATGGTAAAAATTATTACAATTCGGAATAAGAGTTAGACGAAGGAAACAAAAACAGGGTGAGGTAGCGGTTGTTTTGCAATGAAAATAGGTTCATACCAAGATTTTCGAAATATGAGCACGATGGACATAGAGAGAAAGAAAAAAAAAAGAATTTTTGAATTCTATTTAGCTTAGAAAAATATATTCTAAAGGTGCATGCGTTTAAGTGGTTAAAATAAATTTCATAGTTTAGAAAAAGTGATATGTTGAATTTTCAAAATGGTAACAAGTTTTAAAACTGAAATATGAAATATAACGATTCGAAAACGAGTACTAGGTATTGACTTAAAAAATTACGACCAATAAGATTTTAAAATCAGTGAAAGAATTTTAACTCAACCGAAAAAACAAGAAATTTTAAAATATATAATATAGGGGTTTTTAAAGAATTTAAGCTGAGCGAAAAAACTTAATACGGAATTTCAAAAATACTTTTAGGGGGATCAGAATTGGTCAAGTAAGAGACTTGAAGGATCAGTGATACTCATCAGGAACGATTGCGTGAATCGGGAGAAAGGAAAAGATCGCATGATAGATATACTTATGATATGATTTACGAAGCTACGATGAAAATCCTCGGTCGATCATACGAAGGGGTAAAGATCAGGTAGACGCTAGAAGCCAGGGATTCTAGTTATCGGGTCGTCTAAAGATTAGGATAACTCAGCTCTAAGACTTTCTAATGAACTAGACTATAATCAGGATCTAAAGAGAAGGTTCCTAAGAGGATCAAGGTTACGTTCTGCTGGGCCCGAATTCGGTGGTCCCGAGCGAACGGCTAAAAGAGAGGGTCTCTAGAAATCTAACATGGTCAGAGCCAAGTGGGGCTACTAAGGTATTATAGAACGAGGATGACTAAATCTTAACCAATGCGTCAAACTATCCAACCCGGTTGTCTATCTAAGTCTTCCCACCATCTAAGACTGGGAAAACCTAATTTAGACTTGTACATGGATATTAAATGAATGCGGTACTCTTATTGTTCCGAACTTTTGCATGACCTGCATGGGCCACCACTAAAACCTGTCACGCCCCGCTTCCCAAAACGACGGAGGCGAAGCATGACTAAGGCCCGCTTAGGCCAGAGCTGAGAAGCTCTGACCCAATAAGCATCTGTAGGGGTACCATTTTAAAAACTTTTCAGGTTCTTGCATTAATAAAGTTCGAAACAATAGGATGTACAGAAAGGAAGTTGCATTCATTAAATTAGAGATATAATATCCAACGAGTACAAAGTCTAAAAAGAAGCCTAAGCATGGCAACAAAATATTTAAAAGCAACTAAAGGCAGTAACCTCTGAAAGTGACGACTAAAAAGACCTCAAGGTCTGGTCCACGTCGGCACGTACTCTGAGTCGACGTCCTCGGCTCCACATACTCCCGTAAGTCTGCTACGTCTACGAACTCTGGCTGAACACCTGACGTACAGCACCCAAGAGAAAGGAACTGTACGTCAGGTAAAGTCTACAAGCAAGGGTTAGACTTTACTACAAGTGCACCGAACTTTAAACAACGATTTACTGGTTGATTAGCATGCTGAGGTTCTATTACACAACAGTTTACTGGTTGATTAACATGTTGTGGTTATAACAGAGAAACACAACAGGAAGTAACGCAGCAGAAAAGTAAAACGGGACAGGTAGTAGTCGTAGCGTGTGCTACCAACTACGGGACTAACCTACAGGTGTCAGGACAAGACGGAACTAGACAAGAAACGACGGGCAGGACACGACACGGTGAGACACGAAGGGTTCACGCCTTACGGGTTGAGGGGTATCAGACCCTCTCCCCGTGCGCATGCTCAACCCTACCCCAAACCCCAGAACTCAGGACAAGAAGTACAGAGATCACTTCCGCTAGGGAAGCACCTGAAACGCCCGCATGCTTTTTGTATCACGGAGATCACTTCCGCTCGGGAAGCATCTGAAACGCCCGAAGGCTTTTTGTATCACGGAGATTACTCCCGCAAGGAGAGCATCTGAAACGCCCGAAGGCTTTTTGTATCACGGAGAACACTCCCGCAATGAGAGCATCTGAAACGCCCAAAGGCTTTTTGTATCACGGAGATCACTCCCGCAAGGAGAGCATCTGAAACGCCCGCAGGCTTTTTGTGTAACAGGGACATGACATGACAAGTTTAAGGAATTGATATTCTAGGGTGTCCACACGCACGCACACACAAGATAGTCCTACGGTGTCAAAAGTTGTTGTTTGTCGAGCTTAGACTTCGTCGTCAAGTCTAAGTCGTCTGGGGCGTCCCGGACGCTATCATTTCACGTCCGGTTCTTATACATTCACAGTTTAACAGTTCTAGCAATCTAAGACCAAAGCACGGTCAAAAACACAAGTGGGTACACTTGCCTGAGGTGGCGAGTGCGTCGTCTGTCCAGAGCGTCTCGTCCAAACGTCTTGTCCACGGAAGTCCGTCTGAAATATTGTCACGGCGACGGTGTCAGGTCTCAATTTCATTAAATCCTATTAGGGTTCGTTTCTAGGTTATCGGGACTATCCTATTCGTCAAAAGTCACTTTTTGGTGTTCTTGTTCAGCCTAAATCGACCACTACCCTATATGCACAGAAAATTGTCCGATGGTCGATTTTCTACAGTGACAACATTTTACTGATGCGAAAAAGTAAATTTAATTCTAGTTGTCTAGTTTTAGTTTAGGGTTCAGTTTTGCTACGGTGTGGGTTTTACTACTCGTTAGGGAAACTAACCTCGTAATGTCGTCCAACAAGCGGAAGTCGGGTCTGAACGGCGAAACTTCGGCGTCGTCTGGAACTCCTTGTCTGCGGGTAGCACAGCGAGGTACCTCTGGACAGCGGGGTGGCGATGTGAAATCAGCGAGCTAATCAGCGATCCTCCTCCCGTTGCGAGTAGCGCAATGGTTCTTCACGATAACGGCGACGTCGGCTAAAAGTTCGTGTGTGCGGCAATGCACGTAAACTCCGAGAGTCCAAGGGGGCTGTTGGTAGATGAAGTGGGACCAAAGAAAGATGCTCGGCCCGGTGGATGGCCGACGGCACGAGCGCACGGCGGTGGGCGGCCATGAGAAGCCGGGGAGGACAGATTCGCGCCACGTCCGTTGTCGTGCGTCTCAGTGAAATTTCAGAGACGAACAGCGGAAACGGGAATTTGCAGTGGGTAAAGGACTTCAAGAAGAAGCCAAAGGCAGTGGAGTTTTCGCCGGGGGTGGTCGGAAGTGGCCGTGCGCGGGCGGCGAAGTTCAGCTTCTAGATCTGTGAAAAAACAGCGGATGCGACGTGTTCCGACGAGGATTCCGGGAGCTACAGGTGGTCTATGAGCGTGAGAAAAATTGCAGTTGGTAGGTGGTTTCGATAGGAATCCAACGGTGGTAAGATGGTCATCGTAGGTGGCCGGATGGCCGGTGGGTGTGAGTTTTTCCGGCGGTGGCGCAGATCTGTAAAACTGTCGTTTGTGTTGTGTTTGAAAGCGTTTTGAGGGAGATAGAGATGAGGGAAGAGGGTAAGGGGAGGTGGAGATGCTTGGGGGGTCAGAGAGGAGTTGATCGGGGGTGGTGGTCGCCGGAGGGGGTGGCCGGAGGTGGCCGGCCGGTGGTGTTTTCCGGCGGGGCGCAGTTCTGGCCTGGGCTGTGAATACTTGGTGTTTTTGATAGGTTTTGGAGGTCTTGGAATGGAGGAGATGGAGGAGGAGGAGGAGGAGGAGAGGGTGGTGGCCGGTGATGGGGAGCTTTGGGGGCTGCCGTGGTGGCTGGAGGAGAAGCAAAGTCGGCTAGGGTTGGCTTCATGCGTGATGGAGTTGTATTTTGGCTAATTTGTGTTTAAGAAGATGAGTTTTTGCTATTTGCCTTTTAAAGAGGTTTTAAATGAGATGATGACTAGGAGAGAGAGTGAGTGAGGGGTGTATAAGGTGGGGAAAGGTTGGATGAGGGTAGTGACAGAAATATTTCCCATGATACGTATGAGATTTGATTAGGATTTGATTAGATTTGAATTTCAAATTGATTAGATGCTAATCAACGGTTGAAATTGATTAGGGGATATCTTCCACTACGGGCATCGGAAAAATAATCCGAAAATACCGGGACGATCGTAGAGACGAGAAGTACGGAGCTACGGTGTCCGATCGTGTGTAACGCCTACCAAAAATTTACGTAAAATTGGGCACGGCGTTTTGAGTCAAATGACTAAGACGCCCCTATCGTTCAAAGTCGTTTTGCGAGAAAACGAGCCGTGAAACGACGTTCCCAAAAATTACAATAAAATCCAACACCCCGAAACGATCGCAATGGCATATCGCATCGCATATGCCGGAGTTCAGGAATAACCAAATAAAATACGTGCACGATAAAGCACGTGCACGCGGAAAATACGAACGGTCGGAAAGCGGCCGTTACATAATGTCTCTGGCATCTACTTCATTCCTTGACATGAAGGATCCTCCAGCTGCGGCATCCATTGTGGACTTTAGGTCGTCCCTCAACCCATTGTAGAACAAGTTGATAATTTTCCATCTGAGGAGTTTATGGTGAGGGCATTTTCTTTGCATCTCTTTAAACCTCATCCATGCCTCATGCAAGGATTCGTGGCTGGCTTGGGAGAAGGAGGAGATCTCACTCCTCAGCTTCATTGTCTTCCCCGGGGGAAAGAACTTGTTTAGAAACGCATTCGAAAGCTTCTCCCAAGTTGTAAATGTATTAGGGTCCTTCCCCTTCAGCCATTGTTTTGCCTTGTCCCGCAGAGAGAATGGGAACAATCTCAACCAAATGGCTTCAGTCGACACGCCGTTGATCCTGAAGGTGTCGCACTTCTCGAGAAATGAGTCCAGGTGCTCGATTGGGCTCTCCATAGGAGCTCCTGAAAACTGGTCTTGTTGGATCGAAGTCACCAATGACGGCTTCAGCTCGAAATTTCCGGTCGTAATGGCCGGAGGTCGGATGCTGGATGTGGACCCGATGGACGACATCGAGTACTCAAGCAAGGACTTCTGGGGAGTGGTATTTTCTCCCATGTTAACAGTAATCTCTTCCCTTCTTCTTTTCTCGGCGTTCAAATGCCTCATGGTGGCGTTAATCTCTGGATCTAGAGGAACTAAGTCGTCAAGACTTCTTGAGTTCTTGTGCATGAAAAATCAAGAAACACACGTGAAGCACGTATGGTATAACGCCAGATAAAAACAAAATTGTAAAGAAATAAAAAAATAAAAATAAAAATTTAGACTGTGAAAATTTTCACAATGTGAGGATGTGAACTAGTCTCGGGGGTTTACAGGGTCCTAGAAGAAACAAGCACGTTGCATCCCCGACAACGGCGCCATAAAGCTTGACGTCCCCTAGATTTATCAATGTGTAGTCGAAACGGGGATACCAGATTTAAATATTTATAACCGCAAGCGTACGGTGTTGTAATGTGGCTTGGGGGTCGAACACGGGGAGGCGTGTGGTGTACTTGCTATCAGACAGGATCCGGATCACCCGGTGGATGAGCTAGCCCTATCGCTAGGTGGGTTGTCACGAAATGATACTACTAAATATGTAAGATACAAAAAAGGAACCTAGGACCATGGTTTCCACCCTATCATGTGTTCTCTCTATTACAACTGACGAATAGGAATTCGATTGGATTCTAGGGTTTAGTGGTGAGACGTTGCCTCTAAAAGTGATACTAGCATCCCATGTGCCCGATATTCCGGTCGATGCCCAGGATGATACGCTGGGTCTACCCGGGTTCGGATGGTGGGCATTCCCATGACCAATAACACCAACCGACTTCGAGAGCACTAAGCTTGCAACGATTGCTCCTGATATTTCATCATGTTGTTCCCACGCGCTAGGATTCAATGTCTACGCTAGGGGTGAGCTGTGACTAGGGGATCAAATGCCAGTTTTATTTCCCCTTGGCCCGACGGTCAGAGGCGGTCTTTCTCCCGCCAATGACAATGAAACACCTTGTATAACCATCTAAATTCCTATATCATATCGAAACCCTAATCCTATGGTCGTTCTAGGGAGAACCAATGGAGGGGCTTCCACCAACGTCCCAGATTAGGAAACTACTCCATTGCAAAAAAAGCAATACAACAAATTATAGCCATTAAAATCAAGATCAAGCAATAGAAATATAGAGCAAATAGTATTAAGAACGCAATGTCAAAGTATCAAGACAATCAGAGAACTTACAAAACAAAATAAATTCGCAGCTGCCAAAATCCCAAAAAGACAGTTTTAGAAAAAGGGATCCCGTTCTGGGAAAAAAACCTAGGGCTATATATAGAATACACGTCCACCCGATCGGTTGAAGCATCAACCCGATCGGGTGAGACAAATGTCGACATAGTCTTCAGCCTTTGAGATACTTCATCGAATCGTTGAACCGATCAGGTGAGTCATTGGGTCGTTGGCTTATGGCACTTTGGCTACAGATGAACCGATCTCACCCGATCGGTTGGAATTTAGCTCCAAAAGACAGAGAGCACTGTCGTCACCACCCGATCGCTGAACCGATCGGGTGGGCTCTTCTTCACTACTACTTCTGATCGGGTCGGATACTTGTGCATGAACCGATCGGGTGGGTCTGTCCACCCGATCGGTTGAGGGCTGAAATATGATATTCTTTGATGTTTGGCCCTAAGGATCGCACGTGCCACCTCCCGTTGCTCTGGAGACTCAAGATATTTGCTTTATATGTCCCCAGCACTGGCAATCTCTTGCAATGACACAAAAACACAAAGAAAGTGAAAAGATACTTAAAACCACAAAAGAATAGATACAAAACAATGGAAAACAATGGAAAATCACGAAGGAGGCGGCGTGAATATATAAAATATAAACGGACGTCACCCTCTCTGGTGAAATATCCTCTACGGACGTGTCCTCTTTTGAGTGAGAATGCTCCTCCCTGAGCATTGCATCCACTTCAAAAGTGACATGTCAGCTCACTATCACTTTCTGATCCTCTGGATCCCAGAAACGATCCCTTGACGCCGTGGCCAAATCCAAGAAAGACACACTTCTTTGCTCTTGGTTCCAACTTGTCGCCCCTCTCGTACACGTATGTCGGGCAACCCACAATGCGCAAGTACGAGTAATCATTAGCTTTACCACTCTACATCTCCTCAGGGATCTTGTAACCAATCGCTACTGAAGGAACTCTGTTCACAATGTACACAGCAGTCGAGAGTATCTCTCCCCAGAATTCCTTTCCCAAACCGGTTGAGTGTCTCAAACTCTGCACTCTCTCCAACAATGTCATATTCATCCGCTCCACCACACCATTCGACTGCGGATCACCGGGTGTGCTAAAGTGTCTGTGGATCCCACGGAGTTTGCAAAAATTTTTAAACTCCCTCGAGGTAAACTCACCTCCATTGTCAGATCTAAGCACCTTCACATGCCTTCCATTTTGTTTCTCCACCATGGTTTTCCACTCTCGAAACATATCAAAAATCTAGTCCTTTGACTTCATTAAGTACATCCAGCCATTGCGAGAGTAGTCATCAATAAACAAGACAAAATACTTAGCTCCCCCTCTTGACGGCTCTGGGCAGGGTCCCCACACATCGGTGTGTACATAGTCAAGTGGTCCTTTGCTAGTATGCTTCCCTGTGTTAAACTGCAGCTTTGTCTTCTTACCGTACACACAGGATTCACAGAATTCTACACTCTCATTTGAGGCTTCAATTAGTTTTCTTCTTTGGAGTACATCAAGTGTTTTGTCACACGGATGACCCAAACGATAATGCCATAACTTGGCCAAATCTCCGGAAACTGCGCTCATAGTGCTTACGTCTGCTTCACCTTCAACTGTGGTACCTTGATGGGCATATAGGTTTTCAACCTTCTTTCCCTTCATCATAACCATGGCTCCTTTCGAAACTCGAAGTTGGTCTTTTTCAAAGACCGACTTACATCCGGCATTGTCCAACACGCCTATGGAGATTAGGCTCTTCTGCAAATCTGGGACATGCCTCACATGGGCAAGTGTACGCACTATGCCGTCATGCATCTTTATCCGAACGGTTCCAATACCCACAGTTCTACACACTGCATTGTTCCCCATAAGGATTGAGCCTCCATCTTACTTGGAATGGTATATCACAAACCAACTCCTATGAGGAGTCATTGAAGGATCCTATCAAAACAGAGTTAGGATCGATAAATGAAGTTGAGACTTACGCTTGCGTATGCGGCACAGTAGTCACAGAACTTCGCCTCGGATTTGCCACGATGGATCGAGTCTTCTCACGAACGGAGTAAGGCTACTAAATCCACAATCTAAATCTCTACTTTTAGATTAAGAACTTGGATAAAGAGAGAGGAAGGATTTCGGCAGAGCTTCGCTAGAATGAAATGCATGCAAGAATGCCATGCAAAAGTGTAAGTAAATGGCTTACCCTTGGGTCTTATTTATAGCCCCCAAGGTAGTTATTTTAGGAGTAATTGTTCCTTAGGAACAATTTAACTAAGGTGTACCATTATACATGGCACATTATAAGCTTAAGTTGTACCATATGCATGGTACAACATAAGCTTAAGATATTACCCCTTTATTAGCCATATGTCGCATGCACTTATGCACATATAATGCGACTTTCCCATCAATCTAGAGATCCTCTCCGCAAGGGAACATATTCCCTTTGTACACGACTTCGTGTACGCGACGTTCGAGGTCCGTATTCCCTCGTACATCCCCTACAAGGGTGTACTAACGTCTTCCATATCCAACATCTCCCACTCACACTTGAGGGGATTGTAAGAGAACGTCTTTCTCTTAGTTCTTTCATCTATCATACCGAGAAATAGACCATGCGACCGTCATGCGCGTAGAGTCTGTTGTTGTGCACTTGTTAGAGATACATAACGACCTCGAAGGTGCAAAGTTGAGTAGTTCAACGCATGCTTTACCCTAGATTATTTCTTCACATTTCTTATACTTTATATTCAACAATTGAATCCCATCTGGATTACAATTGGCTGGCCAGCTTTGAATCATTTAAAGTCCAA
>JAULAV010003111.1:0-25000 GCA_030789695.1 Scilla litardierei | reverse complement strand
ACTACATCTTCCTATTATTCATCCTGCTCCAGACGCATCCCCTGATATCGTCGAGGCACCCCATGGAGTTGGCCCTCTTTGCTCCCCAATGGGCGGATCACCTCCTACGGCCCACAGGTGGGGCCCGCCAGCCATCAACACTGCACCGGGGGCAAAAATCCACCTACGGTCCCCAGGTGTGGCTGGAAACTGTCGACACCCCCCCGGGGGGCGAAAATCCACCCGCGGCCCCCCTGGTAGGGCCGCCTACCCTCGCCTCCCCCACAGGGGGCGGGTCTGCCCACGCACCCCCTGCTTGGACCGCCCGCCCTCGTCTCCCCCTAGAGGGGATAGATCTACCCCCGTAGCCCCCTGTTGGGGTCGCCAACCCTCGTCGCTCCCCACCGACAGTGGAAAAACCCCTATGGCGCCGTGTTGGGGCTGCGACCCCTCGTCGCCCCCAGAGGGGTGGATCTGCCCCTCCGGACCCCATATAGGGCCACCAACCCTCATCGCCCCCCGACATGGGGCGGATCTGCTCCCGTGGCCCTCAGGTGGGGCCGCCTGACCTAGCCACCTCCCCGTCGGTGGTAGAAACCCTCTTGTGGCCCCTGATGGGGCCGCCCACCTACGTCGCCACCTGCACTACCCCCATGGGGGGAAGCCTCCCATGATTCCTGGTGGATTTCGTCCGCCTTCATCATTGCCCTGGGTCGTCTAAGAAGCCAGATCTGAAGGTACCGAAATTTTTGGATCCGGATCTTGTTGAAAATATTGTTGTTAGAGCATCTTTGCCACCTCTGCAAACCCTTCTTTCATCTCCCTCGAGCTTTACTCCGAAATCCGCTTCACACTCGACTCCAAGGAGGCATTCAGATCTGGTTTCAAATCGTCCTTCAGATCGGTTATCTCCTTTTCAGCCCCGAGATCCTGCATCGATTCGCTCCCTCAGAGTTTTTACTGCAGCCGCTCGCGTGTTCGTTATGGAATCGAAACGCTCTGATACCAAAATGATACGATTTTCTCCAAAAAAACAACGATTTAAGATTTTAATAGAAGAAAAGAAATATAAAAGTGGAATTTTTAATAGATGTTTGGAATAAAGAAGATAGATTGATTCTTTTTTGGAGTGGATCTCTCCCTAACTTGTGTTAATGGAACAAGTTTAATCCCCCACTAACCCTTACAATAATTCTAAGCAACCGATCGACCTTCGATAAACAAAACTAGGGCTGGCTCGTAGGCTTTAAACCCCCCTCCTAACACAAAAGATAATGAAAGACTAATCAGCCCCTCTAATTACTAAACACACAACTAAAGAAATAAGCCTAAAGAGATAAGTCACCCATCGGTTCAAGTAGGGTCCGAGCCTATGACTTGGCCCACGACTCGTGTGGTGCGCTGCCTCCTCCTGGTGTAGACCCAGACCTCATCAGTATTCCCCCCCCCCAAAAAATATGAACCTTGTCCTCAAGGTTGTCGTCTGATAATTTCATTAATCTTCTCTAATCTAAGTGTGGGCACAGCTCTGCCTTGTCCCCACCTCCGTCAAGCTTTACCACAACATTCTCCTACTCTGCTGCAACCTCCAGCTGCATGGCCTTCCCTATGCAACGGTGCCCTGTTGAACCTCCTGTCACAATTGAAGCAAAAGCACTTGGCCCACCGCTCCCTCATCTCTGCCTCTGTCATGCGACGAGTCTGCCCTCCCAGCCATTTCTCTGTAGCATCCCCCTTCCCATCGCTGGTACCCCCACAGTGTTCTTTGGTGCCTAAGTAGGTGCTGGACTAAGGTATGTTGATCCAACCACATCCCCCTAGACTTCATCTCTTCAGCCAACCTGTCCTCCACTCTCCTCGACACTCGCATCATGGAAGTTAACCCCTAAGGGTCATGGACCCTCAGCTCAACCCTAATCAGGGGCTTCAGCTGCTTTAAGAAGTTTCCCTCCATTGATTCATCAAATACATCTTCCACTTGGCTCGAGAGTCACTTAAACTTCTCTATATATTTCCGCACCGACTCGTCCTGCCTCAAGGTATATAGCTGCTCGAATAGGCCTCCCCCTGGGTCTGCTGAAATCTCTCCGTGAGACACTCGATTAATTGCCTACAAGTCTGTATTGGCCTCTGCTTCTGGGTCCACCTGTACGAAGATAGTGATTCGCCTTCGAAGCTCAGTGACTACTGCCCTCAGTCTCTCTACCTCGGTGAAGCCTGCGACGTTAAAGTATCTCTCAATCAAATACAACCACCCGTCAGGATCCTTCCCGTTAAAGAGGGGTGCCTTCAACTTCCTCATCTTATTCTCTAGGTTGACGTCACCTCGTGGTGGCCCCTCCCTGTTCACCGCCTGGCGTCTCTAATAAGGAGGCTCCTCGACCCTCCATTGTGCCTCAGGATACTGCTTTTCGTATCCTCGATCCCCTCCCCTGGCCCGATCGTTAGCGAGTTCTCATACATCTTCCTACTCTTCATCGTGCTATAGATGCATCCCCTACTCTCGCCGAGGCTCCCCATGGAGCCGACCCTCTTTGCCACCTCCCAAGGGGGCAGATCACCTCCTGCGGCCCCTAGGTGGGGCTAGCCAGCCATTAATGCTGCCCCAGGGGGTGGAAATCCACCTGTGGCCTCCAGGTCGACGCCCCAGCTATCGACGCCCCTAGGGGAGGAAATCCACCCGCAGTACACTGGTGGGGCCGCCTACCCTCGTCTCCACCCACAGGGGGTAGATCTTCCCCCGTGACCCCCTAGAGGGCCGTCGACCCTTGTCGCTCACAGAGGGGGCGGATCTGCCCCCGTGGCCCCCTGTTGGGGTGCCAACCCTCGCCGCTCCCTGTCGACATCAGAATACCCCCGGTGCCACTGATTGGGGCCGCCACCCCTCGTCGTCCCGCCAAAGGGGGTGGATCTGCCATGTGGCCCCCAAATGTGGCCGCCTACCCTCGTCGCCCCTGCATGGGGAAGATCTGCTCCCACGGCCCATAGGTGGGGACGCCTGACCTCGCCGCCCTCCGTCGGGCAGAAACCTTCCTTCGGCCTCCTGATGGGGCTGTTGGGAAACTTTGATCACAAAAGAAACAAAGCTCAACAATATTCTGGATGAATGATCTCCCTTCTAATTGAACAAACTTGGCTTTAAATAGCCTTACAAAAGTAACAGAAAAGCTAAAAGAAAGCAAATGTTTAGCACTACGTCCACTAACGTGGTTAGTGTAAACTGACCACTAACACTCCCAACAAGCCCTAAAGACTAGGGATTTGTTAACAGAAATAAAACTGAGTAAACAACAGAAAGAAAGACTTAGTAAACAGGACTCAGTAAACTCCTAAAAATAAGCAACAACCTTTTCAATCCCTCCCCTAAACTAAATGTGATACACAATTAGTTTAGCTCAACTGCCTTGCAAATGCCCATCTGGCTTCTGAACTTTTGGAAGGAATCCAACTTCAATGGTTTTGTCATCACATCTGCTGTCTGCTCATCCGTTCCACAATGCAACAGCTCAACAATTCCATCCTTAACAAGCTCTCTCAAGAAATGGAAACGTACATCAATATGTTTACTTTTCCCATGCATGACAGGATTCTTTGACAATTTGATGGTGGAGCTGTTATCACACATGACTATAGTACCATTCTTCTGCTCATGTCCCAGTCGCTCTAAAACTCTTCTCATCCACACTACTTGACTTGCACATCCAGCTGCTGCCACAAACTCTGCCTCTGTGGTTGACATTGTAACAATTGGTTGTTTCTTTGAAAGCCAAGACACTGCTCCAGAACTCAAAAGAAAAACATAACCAGAAGTGCTTTTCCGATCATCTATGTCACCAGCATAATCACTGTCTGTGTAAGCAACCAAGTTCTCTGAACCCCCCCTTTTGTACATGATTCCATAATCAAAAGTGCCCTTCAAGTACCTCAATATCCTTTTGGCAGCTTGTAAATGAAGCTCTGTAGGTCTTGCCATGTACCTGCTGATCAAGCTTACACTGTACATTATGTCTGGACGAGTTGCTGTGAGATACATGAGACTCCCTACAATTTGCTTGTAATACGATTCATCAATTGCAATTCCCTCCGCATCCTTGCTTAGCTTGGAACCTGGAACAATCGGACTATTGACTTCATGGCTTTCTAGCATTCCAAATCGCTTCAAAACCTCCACTGCATATTTCCTTTGACAGATGAAGATACCATTGGTTTGTTGTGACACTTCAATGCCGAGAAAGAACTTCATTTTTCCCAGATCAGTCATTTCAAAAACATGCATCATTGAACACTTGAAACTGCTCATCATATCTTCATCATCACCAGTACAAATTAGATCATCAACATAAACACTTACAATGAGTATTTTACCCTTTTTGCCCCGTTTTGTGAAAAGGGTCTGCTCATTTGGACATCTTTCGAATCCCTCATTGACAAAATAAGTCTCCATGCGGCTAAACCAAGCGCGTGGAGCTTGCTTTAAGCCGTATAAAGCCTTGTGCAGCTTGTAGACCTTGTCCTCACTTCCTTTGATTTCATAACCCATTGGTTGCTCAACATACACATCTTCATTAAGCTCACCATGGAGGAATGCTGATTTCACATCTAACTGAAATATTTCCCAGTTTCTTTGAGCTGCTAAAGCCACTACCATCCTTACAGTTTCCATTCTTGCCACGGGAGCATAGACCTCTGTGTAGTCTATCCCATGTTTCTGTGTGTACCCTTTAGCCACCAAACGTGCTTTGTGCTTCTCAAGTTCTCCATGCTCATTATACTTAGTTTTATAGATCCATTTCACCCCAATCTTCTTGGCTCCAACAGGCAACGCAACCAACGTCCATGTCTTGTTTTTCTCTATTGACTTAATTTCATTATCCATGGCCAACCTCCAGTTCGCATCTTTCACTGCTTCTTCATAGTACAATGGATCATCACTTGTCACCATTAATGTCAAGTTACCTTCATCTTCAGATAACCCAAGGCCCTCCCCACTAACATAATCTCTCATCCATGTAGGAGGTTCTCTCATTCTCCTACCACCTTCATTATCCTCAACGTCCCCATTATTTGGAGCTACATTTCCCTCTATTTCACCACTGTTAGTCTCACTTACATCTTCACCATCATTTTCAGCTCCATTAATGGTTTCACTTCTCTCACCTTTATCATCATCTATTCCCATTCCATCATCATCTCCCCATTCCAAACTCTGTTCCTCACAACTCTCATCCCAATCCCATTGTTTCTCCTCTTCAAATATCACATCCTTACTCACTACTACCCCTTTTGTAATAGGATTAAATAGTCTATATCCCTTGGATTCCTCACTAACACCTAAAAATATACATGTAAAACTTCTATTGTCAAGTTTAGTTCTTCGTACCTCTGGCACATGAACATGTGCTATGCAGCCAAAGACCCGAAAATGATCAACAGAAGGCTTCTTTCCACTCCATGCTTCTTCTGGGGTGATGTTTTTGACTGCCACAGTTGGACATCTGTTCAGCACATAATTGCTCCAATTGACTGCTTCTGCCCAAAATGTTTTTGGGATTTTCTTCTCAGAGAGCATTGTACGAACCATGTTCATTACTGTTCTGTTCTTCCGTTCAGCGACGCCGTTTTGTTGTGGGGTGTAGGCAGTTGTCAGTTGCCGCTTAATGCCGTTCAGCTCACAGAAATTTTTGAATTCTAATGAGGTGAACTCCCCTCCCCTATCTGTACGTAGACACTTAATAGGCAAACCTGTTTCATTCTCCACCATCTTCTTAAAACGCATGAAATAACTCAATGCTTCTGATTTTTCCAACAGAAAATATATCCATGACTTTCTACTATAGTCATCTATAAAACACAAAGTGTACCTTTTGTTGCTGTTGGACATGGGAGTGATTGGACCACAAATGTCTGCATGAATGAGATCCAATATCTGGCTTGCTCTCCACGAACTCTTCCTCGGTATAGGATCCCGGTGATGCTTGCCAACAATGCAGTCTGTGCACAACTCATTTGTGATAGTGAGCTTGGGAAGGCCACGTACCATTTCCTTATTCTGCAAAGTTCTCAACCCCTTGTAGCTTAGATGTCCATATCTGCGATGCCAGAGTTGTGACAGATTCTGTGAGCTTGTGTGAAAACACTCATCATGTTGTTGCTGAGACATCACTTGTGAGTGAGCATGCAAAATAAACATCCTATTTTCACTCATGTTGGTCTTAATAATCAAGCCCTTATAAGGATGGTAGATCTTGCATACCCCTCCCTGAATCAAAATTGCCAAGCCTTTCTCTTGTAGTTGCCCTATGCTCAAGAGATTATTCTTGAGTTCTGGAACATAGTATACTTCGGACACAGCAAGGTTGATTCCATCTACAAGCAGCTTCACACTTCCTTTGCCTATCACATTCATCCTGGTGTTGTTTCCTAACCTGACCAATTGCCTATAATTGTCATCAATCTCACTGAACATGGTTCTATCTCCACACATGTGATTGGAACACCCTGAATCAAGGAACCATGCATCTTTACTTTTGGCCCAGTTCATCTCTACATAGGACATCAACAGCATCTCATCCTCATCATCAAGCTCTGCATAGTTGGTCTCATTGTTCCAAGAGGGGCACTCATACTGAAAATGGCCCAATTTGTGACACCGATAGCATTCAATTGTAGCTTTATTGAAACTGGTACTACCCCTACCTCTTCCTCTTCCTCTGCCCCTATAAGCAACACGGCCTCGTCCTCTGCCTCTCCCTTCTTCCAATGCAACCTTCAAAACTTGTTCTTCACTACTTTTCTTCTGAAACTTCTTCTCATGCACAATTAAAGAGCTTTGGAGTTCATCCACTGAGAGTTTATCAATATCCCTTGACTCCTCTATGGAACATACAATGTAATTAAATTTATCTGTGAGAGAACGCAGAATTTTCTCCACGATCTTCACATCCTCCATCTTTTCTCCATAGACTCGCATCTTGTTGGCCACCGTCATGACTCTAGAAAAATACTCTGTCACTCCTTCGCCAGACTTCATCTCCAGGTTTTCATAATCTCGTCGGAGAGCTTGAAGATGAGACTTCTTAACCCTTGCATTCCCTTCGAACTTTCTCTTCATGGCATCCCAAATGTCTTTGGCAGTATCCTTCTTCAGAATGGTGTCAAGAACTGTGCGGTCAATGGACTGGAAGAGGTAGTTCTTCACTTTGAGATCCTTCAACTTCAACTCATCAATTTTCTTCCGCTGTGCATCTATCTGCACTGATCCACTTGCTGACTCATCATAGCCAGTCTCCACCAGCCCCCAGAATTCCTTCGACCGCAGAAAATTTTCCATCAGCATGCTCCAATGGTCATAATGACCATCGAAGCGAGGAATGGATGGTTGCATGAAATTTCCTTCACTGGACATCTCTCTCTCTCTTGTTTGAAATCACTCAAAGCTGCGGCTTTTGTTTTCAGGCCCCAGTGGGAAGCTCTGATACCAGAATGTTGGGAAACTTTGATCACAAAAGAAACAAAGCTCAACAATATTCTGGATGAATGATCTCCCTTCTAATTGAACAAACTTGGCTTTAAATAGCCTTACAAAAGTAACAGAAAAGCTAAAAGAAAGCAAATGTTTAGCACTACGTCCACTAACGTGGTTAGTGTAAACTGACCACTAACACTCCCAACAAGCCCTAAAGACTAGGGATTTGTTAACAGAAATAAAACTGAGTAAACAACAGAAAGAAAGACTTAGTAAACAGGACTCAGTAAACTCCTAAAAATAAGCAACAACCTTTTCAGGGGCCGCCCGCCTGCACCGCCGCCGGCGCTGCCCCCATGGGGGGAAAGCCTCCTGGGAATCCTGGTGGATTTCGTCCGCCTTCGCCGTTGCCCTGGGTCATCTAAGAAGACAAATCTGAAGCTCCTGATGTTTTCGGATCCAAATCTCTTGAAAAAATTGTCGTTAGAGCATCTTTGCCACCTCTGCAAACCCATCTTCCATCTCCCTCAAGCTTTGCTTCGAGATCCGCTTCATGCTCACCTCCAAGGATGCGTTCAAGGAGGCATTCAGATCTGTTTTCAAATCGTCCTTTAGATCAGTTATCTCCTTCCTCAACCCCGAGATCTCTGCATCGAGTCGCTCCTCCAGTGATTTTGCCGCAGCCGCTCACGTGTTCGTCATGGAATCGAAATGCTCTGGTACCAAAATGATACGATTTTCTCCAAAGACAACGATTTCATATTTTAAGAGAAGAAAAGAAATATAAAAGTGGAATTTTTAGTTGATTTCTTGAATAAAGAAGATAGACCGATCCTTTTCTGGAGTGGATCTCTCCCTAACTTATGTTAATGGAGAAAGTTTAATCCCCCACTAACCCTAACAATATGTCTAAGAAAATGATCGATCTTTGATAAAAAAATAGGGCCGGTTCGTAGGCTTTAAACCCCCCTCCTAACACAAAATATAATGAAAGACTAATAAGCACATCTAATTACTAAACACACAAATAAAGAAATAAGCCTAAATAGATAAGTCACTCATCGGGTATAGTAGGGCCGAACCCACGACTTGGCCCATGATGCGTCCGGAATTAACCCCGAACGATGTCGTTTATCGCAAGCGCACGGTATAGTGGCAAGCAGGTATTGAACACGGGGAAGCGGTGATATACTACCTATCTACTCCTAGGTTGAGTTAGACTTGCGGGTTTATTGGTGGATGTGGAATATGAATGGTTGTAATGGTGATGGATACGAAGGTTGTGTCACTCAACGTCGCAAATATGGGGTTCCACACAAAGAAATAATGAAATAAAATTTTAAAGATTAGGGCTTAGGGCTCGCCACTAAGACCGTCGGATGTCGAGCTAGGTTGGGACTCTTACGTTGCATTGGTTTAATTAGGGAATTGTTGCATCTGGAAAGTGAATTCATGTGTCTGGGCATCATGAATCTAACGTATCGCATTAACCTCTCTCTCGCAATAAGCGCACACGATACGTGCATTAAACATCTACAATAATCTTACCACTCTCGTGGTTCGAATGCTCTCAGCTCGTACCACTCTCGTGGGTTAAAGCTTCGAGGTATTTTGGTGGCTCTTATTGACGCAATGGCGGTAGCCTTCAATTAGTTATATAGTTCATCGATGGATCCCCTCAAGGCACGAGCCGAGCATGATCACGTGCCTCGGTTGAATCCACTAACTCCCTAATTAAATGTGTAGGATATTCCTTAAGCTAATCGATTTCATCGACCGTGGGCACGATCTCAATACGAATTCTCCAAGGGATCTTAATAGATCAACAAAAATACAACCCCATTAATAACCAACACACCATAAAAATCCCAACTTTGTAATTAAGTCCTAAGATCCATGGGCTAATCCCTTAGCCCTAGAAAAGACTACTGATGCATCATAGGAAGAACAATAGAAGATTCAATAATAACAAGAGAATTCATCCTACCATGCATCAATGAGATATTCAACAATTAATCACAAAGAAATAACAATTAAATAGAATTAAAGGGACAAAAGTACTTATCTTGATACGAAGGAGGGGCCTATGGCCTGGCCAAACTCCCCAAAAGATCGTCCCCACAAAAGTCTAACAAAGATCTAAAAATTCTCTTTAGAAAAGTATACAAAAATCTCTCCCAAAACTAATGTAAAAATATCCCTAAAACTCCCCTAAAAACTGTCCAGAAAAATCCCCCCCCCCTCCGAAGTCTCCCCGGCGGCCCCGAAGAAATCCTCTAAAAATCCTTAAATCGTCCCAAAAACCCGGGCGCAGATCAGTAGCAGGTGAATATGTAGAGTCACCAGGTGTAGAGGAGGTGCATGTTGTGTCCCGAGTCATAACATGATCCATGACATCAGGTATAACATCAGGTTCAACATGAGCCTGTGTTGCAACATCAGGTTCAACATGAGCCTGTGTTGCAACATCAGGTTCAACATGTTGACCCTGATGTTGCAACATCAAGTTCAACATCAGAGGCAACATTAGAGGCAACTTCAGGTGCATTAGGGGCATCTTGGTCGTTAATCCAAAAATCAGACATTATATCCTCTGGAATCTCCAGCCCATGCCCACAATCTTGATCAGTTGACGTGCCTTACATCCCACAGTCTCAGCAGAAATTGACATTGAAGAATAAAAGTCTTACAACACAACAATTTCGGTCAATACGACAGAGGAGAGACGACGAGACTTAGTTGTGAATAGAACCTGTGTATCTCCACATAAAATGCAAAAACTTTTAAGAATCCCACCAAGTCTGTCAAGATGAATGTCACCAAAACGCACCCCAGACAAGTTCATATGAGACTAATCAAATGTTTCTTCCGTCTCTTGCAAATGGCAAACCATCCATAAAGTTCTTCAAGAGCAGAGGGCTTCGAAGAAGAGGTGGATAACTCACGCTTAATCGAAATCGGGGCAAATGGAACAATTTCCAAATTTGAAGTGGCAGCAACGTGCATGTCCACAGATGACATTGAAGCAGGAGAGAATGAATAGAAATTTTGAGAAGACACTCGGGCAGATCGCGGGACAACACCCTTTCTTTTCATTGGTGGGGGAGAGGATGAGGACGCTGTGACGTTTGTGAAGGCAGACCGACAAGAAAAGCAGCGAGCCTGCTGAGAGGAACGATCATCTTGATTACGAGTCATTGAAATGGATGAGATCAATCCTTCGCAGAGAAGAACAAAGAAGCCCAAGAAAAAAAATCCCCCTTTCTAGGAGTTGGAACGAGAGAAATATGAAGCCATAAAATTTCAGCAACTGCCTTAATTAAAGATTTCCCCTTATATGTTGTATGACATGTAGTTTAAATTGAATTGGACAATTAAATGCAACAAAGACCAAGAGCATGCTGTAACTCATGAAACCTGCCTAAGTCAAGTGGCTTAGTAAAGATATCTGCCAACTGACTTGATGTTGTAACATAGCCCATGACAATGACTTTTTGCTCAACCAACTCTCTGATAAAATGGTGCCGAATATCAATGTGTTTTGTTGTTGAATGTTGCACATGATTATTTGAGATATTGATTGCACTTTGATTGTCACATAGCACTGTTAGATATGCTTGTTCTACTCCATATTTCATCAGCAGCTGCTTCATCCACAAGAGTTGTGTATAACAACTACCAGCAGCAATGTATTTAGATTATACTGTTGATAATGAAATTGAATTCTGCTTCTTACTATACCATGAAACCAGATTATTTCCGACATAAAAACACCCACCAGTGGTACTCTTTCTGTCATCTGCATTTCCTGCCCAATCAGCATCACTGTATCCTGAGAGAAGAGTATTAATATCCTTGGTGTACCAAATACCATAGTTACTAGTACCATTAATATATATATGATAATTCTCTTGACTGTTGTAATATGAGACACTTTAGGAGATGCGTGATAGAGAGCAGAAACTCCCACACTAAAGCATATGGTAGGCCGATGGGCAGTAAAGGTACACGAGACTTCCAATCATACTTCTGTATAAAGTGACATCAATTGACTTCCCACTATCATCTCGGGTTAGCTTTTCACTAACAGACAAAGGAGTATGAACATGTATGGAATTTTCTAATCCAAATCTCTTAACAACGTTCCTAGAATACTCGCTTTGAGAGATAAACAAACCTTCCTTGGTTTGTTTCACCTGTAATCAGCGGAACACATTGAGCTCACAAACCATGCTAATTTCAAATTCCTTCTGCATCAAATTAATCAATTCCCGAACCAATTTTTGTGAAGTGGATCCAAACACAATGTTATCAATATAGATTTGAGAAACTATCACTTTCGACTTGGTTCTTTGAACAAACAAGGTCTTATCAGCTCCCCCTTTTTCATAGCCTTTTTGAAGCAAATACTTGGTCAACCTATCATACCAAGCCCTTGGTTCGTGCTTCAATCCATAGAGAGCCTTCTTCAACAGATGTACATGGTTAAGAAAATATGGATCTTCAAAACCTTTGGGCTGCTCAACACACTTATTCATTAAGAATTACATTTTGGAAGGCACTCTTCACATCCTTCTGCTGAAGCTTAAAATTAAAGCTGCATGCAACAGCAAATAGGAGTCAGGTAGACTCCAACCGAGCTACAGGAGCAAATGTCTCATCAAAATCCACGCCTTCCACCTGAAAGTAGCCTTGAGCAACTAAATTTGAATTGTTGCATGTGATGTTCCCATTGTCACCTGTCTTGTTTTTTAAGATCCATTTGGTGCCAGTTACATTCACCACATTTGGTCTTTCAACAAGAGTCCACACATCATTTCTTTAAAACTTATTAAGCTCTTCTTGCTTAGCTGACACCCAGTATTCATCTACAAGAATTTCCTTCACATTCTTTGGCTCAACTGAGGCGGTAAAGCATACATACCCTGAAAGATCATGGTAGTTGACTTAACTCGTGCCTATTGTTCGTCGTTCTTCAAAGATATCTCATATGACTAGCTCAGGTGGATAGTTCTTGATAAATCTGGTGGTACCTTCATAAGAATTAGTGGCTAGTTGCTCACCTTGATTTGCAGCAGGTGATGTTGTCTTTTGTGTTACAACATCAGTTACAACATTATCGTGTGTCATTCCTGCTGTTTCAACATCAGTTTCAACATGCTATTCTTCCTCCGTACTTTCTTTTTGTCTGGAGCTTCTTTTACCAGTGATTGTCTCCTTTTTTTTGTTCAAAGTCATCAACAACAATATTTATTGACTCCATCATTGTTTTGGTGCGCTTGTTATAAACCCGATATGCACGAATTGAAGTAGAATATCCCAGAAAAATCCCTTCATTGCTTTTTACATCAAACTTTCCTCTTTGTGTATAATCGTTCAGTATATAACACTTGCTTCCAAAGATATGAAAATAAGATACATTCGCATATGGTGTTTTCTCAGTTCTTGGGCGAAGGTATACTCTATTGATAGTATAGCATGTTGTACTTATAGCTTTAGCCCACCGCCTTACACTGACTTCTCTGGCATTTAGCCTGACTCGTGACATCTCTTGAAGTGTACGATTCTTCCTTTCTACCACTCCGTTCTGTTGGGGAATCTTCGGAGTCGAAAATTCATAAGCAATCCCTTGTACTTCACAAAAGTTAGCAAACAACCAATTCTCAAACTCCTTTCAATGAACACTTATAATTCTTATTATCTTGCTAATGATATTTTCTTTCTCATTTTGAAGACGAATACACAGTTTTTTAAATGCTTCAAAGGTGTCTGATTTTTTTAAGAAAATCTACCCAAGTAAACCTAGAAAAATCATCAACATAAACGAAGATATATATCTTACCTCCGACTCTGGTTTCAGATGTGGGACCAATGAGATCTATATGTAGCAGTTCCAGAACTTGGGATGTTGTAATATTCTACAGTTGCGTGTGACTAGTTTTCTGCTGTTTTCCGAATTGAAACGGGCCACAAACACCAACTTTATTTTTGCTTAGAACATGCATTCCTCTGACAGCCCCAAGCTTAGAAATTTTCATGAGTGTTTTGAAATTTAGATGTCCAAGTTTCTGATGCCATTGTTTAGATTCATCAGCAACAGTTCGCAGACACGTGTTCGTCTCTTGAAGAAGATAGAAATTGTCGGCAGACCACTTTCCCATTGAAATACATTCTTCACAAGCATTGAAAGCCATGCCTTCCTCCTTAATAAACTTCACTAGTAACCCTTGATCACATAACTACCTGATACTAATAAGATTAGCTTTAAGGTCTTTGACATGCATAACATTTCTCAGTTTAGGAAGTTCGACCACATTGAGATTTCCTTTTCCAACAACCTTGCTCCTTCGACCATAACCAAAAGTCACGCGACCCCTAGTAAAGATTCTGTAATCATCAAGAAATTCCTTGTTGCCTGTTGTAACGCCCCGCTTCCCAAAAGACACCGGAAGCGAGAACGTTACGCGGTCCGCTTGAACTGGAGCGGTGAAGCTCGAGTTCAATAAGCGTCTGTGATAAAAACACAGATGAGGTCCTTGCAACAGGTAATCAGAACAATCAGAGACACATCCAGAAATAAACCACATCCAGAAATAAGAGTTCGTACACGAAATTAAACCAGCCACAGCTGGGCTAAAAGTAGCAACAAGAAAGTCGAACGTACACGAAAGTAACTACAATGACTGAAAAAACTCGGAAAAGCGGTAAAATGTCGGGGGTCCAATAGTCCTCTGCTGGAAGAGGCACTGCGTCAGGTACGAACTCTTGACTCTCCAACTCTGGTGCCTCGTACTAGTATTCCTGGTACTCAAGATCTGAACCTGACATACATCCACAAACATGAATGTATGTCAGCTAGGGGTCTGCAAGAAAATTTAGCATCCCAAGGCGAAATATATGACAGATATATGAATTTTAGAAGCATTAATAATTTAAGAAAAGTGAATGCAGCAATTTAACACTTAACAATTCATAGAAACGGAAACGAACAATCCTAGCATGCAGATCTAGACGGTTGCAAGATTAAGGTTAGGATTTCTCTGAGTTCAATAGCATTTCAATTTCAAGATGAACAAGTTAGCGTTGCAAGTTTTCAAATCAAGTGTTAGCATTCTAATCTAGGGTTCACGCCTGTAGGTCATGATGAGAAGGTCGTTCCTCTCACGGGGCTTACCGTGATTGACGCTAACCCACCGCGTACGGGTGGTGCTCTTGAGGAGAGTACCTTTCATACGCCTAGTGGGCGCTCAACCCTAACCCTACCCAAAAGTTTGCCGGAACACGAGCCGGCCTAGTCGACTCACACGACATCACGATATCACGATACCGCCTTCGAGGCGCACGATAGTCACGATGTCAAAACTTGTTAAACATGTCCGTATTCGCAGAAGTTTGGTGTTATCAACATTATTGCATTTTGGTGACAGTTCTACAAAGTGGAAACGGGTCGAACGACCATTACCGTAATTTTAAATAATGACGAATATGTCCTGTTTGTTCAACTTGCTACAAAAATGGTTTCTTTCTCTTATTGTTTAAAATGGGGATATATCGTATGATATACCGTTGGATCCCAAATTTTGTCCAGATTATCATGGTATCATTTTCATGCGTCATTTCACGTCTAGTTTTCAAGTTACACATCCATGATTAAAAGTGACGCAAAAGTTCCGAAACTTCAAAAATTCATATAAAATAAAATACTCGCCTGTTGTCGACGTTCTTGGTGTCGTTGGAATCGTCTCGACATGTACTACGCTGTGGAGGGTTTGGTTCGCTGTTTTGGCAGAACATAAAATCAGAAATTGCGGTTTTTGTTTAGGTCAGATTACAAAAAGCCCCTACGACGTCTAATCAACCGGTTTTATTAGGGTTCTCTACTTTACGTTGGGGGTTATGAGTTGTACAGAGATAGATCTACTAACCTGCAGTGCAGAGAAGGGTCGGGATGTAGTGAAGCGCAGCGGCGACGTAGACGGCGTCTGTGAAGCTATATTCGTTGAGATCTGAATGTTGTCACCGAGTTCTGCAGCGAGGAGGAATTTGCCAGGGGTGCGTGGATCTGTGAACGTGTCCGAGAGCCTCCCGGCGTCTGCATGCGCGAGGGGAGAAGCTCGGCCTAGGCTGTTACCGTTCAGATCTCAGCCTGTGGGTGGTTGCGGCTGAGGGGGATGCTTGGAGAAGAAGCTCGGGCTTGAAGAAGAAGGAGAGGGGGTTGCGGATCTGGGGAGAGAAGGCCGGCGTGTGGGTTTTTGCCGTGAGCGTGGAGTTGGGAGGCCGTGGCCTGGGGGAGGAGGAAAAGGCCGTGGAGATGGTTGCGGTTTGTGGAGAGGAGAAGTAGAGGAGGAGGCCGGCGGGTTGCTGTAGGCTGCCGGCGTCGAGTTGGTCGCCGGGGTGGAGGAGGAAGAGAAGAAGAGGCCGACGTGGGGGCTATCTTGCGTGGAGATGGGAGATCGGGCTGTGCGTGCGTGGAGAAGCCAAGGCGGCTGTGAGGAGAACTAGGGTTTTTTAAAAAAATAGAATGGGAGTAGGTTAAAGGCTGCTGATGGGAAAGAAGGGGCCTAGGTTTAGTAGCATATGTTTATTATTTATAAGAGAACAGTAGGGTTTCAAGAAAAAAAAATAGGGTGAGGGGCCCTGTTCATTTGTTTTCATTTTGAAGAAGCCCAGTGGGTTTTTTTTATAAAAATATAGGATGGGAGGTAGTTCACGTGGGAGAGTGGGGAGAATGGGTCAAGGTTGCGTGACGTGTGGGCATGGAAATAGGCCGGTTAAGATTTGTTGTTGTTGTTTTTTTAAAAAGATTTGATTTCCTTAAAAAAACAAACCACATTATTAAATCATCAGCATAAGGTTAGCAAGGTTCGGGCTCTTATGGGCTTTACTAAAGTTACGTTTTGATTTGATTTCCTTTATTAAAAAACATTTTGGTGATTAAGGAAACCAACAGTAGGTATTATATACCTATAAGATATGAGATGTTAATTGGTTTGTTTTTTATAAGGAAAAATGTACAGAACCTTTCACAGATAACAAATTTTATTTATAAAAAAAAATTATAAATTAATAATGATTTAAGTGCATTGGGCCCTTGACGTCCAAATTTACAACGAAGGTACCGGAGCATTTGCGCCTCCGAGAGGATCGGGGATACGGGGTCCGGTCACGCGCCTGAGCTACGGAACAAATTAATAGAAACAATTATGGATATACTCACTACAAATGACATACGCGCTAAAATTCGTACAAACGAACAATGGTCGTTACATCCTACCCACCTTACAGAAAATTCCACCCTCGGAATTCCTAACAATCACATGTCAGGGAAACATGTGGGGGTAACGCTCTCCTATCTCATCTTCTCTCTCCTAAGTGGATTCTCCAGGCGAGCCGTGTCGCCACATCACTCTAACAAGATCGACAGTCTTGTTCCGGAGTGTCTTCTGACGTCTGTCAAGAATCTGCACTGGATGCTGGTTATACGTCAGATCTGGACGAATGGTGATCTCAGAGTAGTCCACAACATGAGATGGATCGCTGATGTACCGATGAAGCTGAGACACGGAAGACATCGTGAACACCCTCCAAAGATGGTGGTAAGGCTAAGTGATAGGCTACCTCGTCAACTCTCTCCAGAACATCGAAGGGTCCGATGTATCTCGGGCTGAGCTTACCACGTTTCCCAAAGTGAATCACTCCGCGATTCAGAGAAATTTTTAGAAACACATGGTCTCCCGGCTGAAACTCCAGAGGTCGCCGTTTAGCATCAGCCCAATGATTATAACAGTCTTGAGCAATCCGAAGCTTGTCCCTGATATCTCGAACAACGTCCACTGCTTCGACAATCAACTCTGGTCCTAATAACTCTCTATCTCCAATGTCGTCCCAGCTCAGGGGCGAACGACACTTCCTCCCGTAAAGAGCAGCGAATGGCGCCATGCCAATGCTCGGCTGATAAATGTTGTTGTAGGAGAAATCCACCAGGTGTAGATGATCCTCCCACGAACCCTTGAAATCTAGCATGCAAGCTCTCAGCATATCCTCCAAGATCTGAATGGTCCGCTCTGACTGGCCATCCGTCTGCGGGTGATACTCAGTGCTGAACTTCAGACTGGTACCAAGATTGGTCTGCAGACTCTTCCAGAATTGAGATGTGAACCTCGTATCACGATCGGACACGATGCTCACAGGGACTCCATGCAAGCGCACGATCTCCTACATAACATATTTCACATTACAATTGGCACTAGAAGGAAATTACAAAAGGATGAGTTGGATCATTACCTCCATATATTTCCTAGCCAGTATCTCAGTAGATTGTCCAACTCAAAACGGTATGAAGTGCGCAGACTTGGTCAGTCGATCGACAATGACCCAGATCGCGTCGTTCTGTTTGGTGCTCCGAGGTAAGCCAGTCACGAAGTCCATCATGATGTCCTGCCATTTCCACTCTGGGATAGGCAGGGGCTGTAGTAGTCCGGCGGTGCGATGATGTTCAGCCTTCACCTGCTGACACACTAGGCATATGGCAACACTCCGTGCCACACTTCTCTTCATACCATGCCACCAGAAATTCTGACGAAGATCCTTGTACATCTTCGTACCTCCAGGATGAATGGAATAAGGCGAACTGTGAGCCTCGTTCATCAACTCTTCTTTGATATCTCCTGCAGGCACGCAGATCCTACTGCCATACCTCAAAGATCCATCCTCGTGAATCAGAAAATCTGTCCGGAGTCCTGCTTCGACTTGCTCTCTGATCTTCATCAACTTAGCATCACCATCTTGAGAACTCTTGATCCGATCAACAATCGTCAACTAAATCTGCATGTTCATCAACGACGAAGTGACACCCGGAAGAACAGCTTCAACATCCATCTCTTACAGATCCTGCTATAATCTCCACTGAGCTGTGAGAACCATCACCTCTGGCAGTCGCCTCAAAGCATCCGGTACGACATTCACCTTCCCTGGGTGATACTGAAGATCGATGTCGTAGTCTGCCATCAACTCCAACCATCTGCGCTGTCCCATATTTAGTTCCTTCTGTGTAAATATGTATTTCAAACTTTTGTGATCAGTGAATATCTTCACTTTCTCACTCAGTAATAAATGACTCCAAATCTTCAGCGTAAATATGACAACGGCGAGTTCCAAATCGTGGGTCGGATTGTTCTTCTCATGGACTTTCAACTGTCGCGAAGCATAAGCGACTACATGGTTGTGCTGGTGCAGAACACAACCAAGTCCCTTCCCTGATGCATCGCAGAAAATCTCAAAGCCTCTGCTTCTGTCCAGAATAGCCAAGACCGGTGCAGTCGTCAGTCTCTCCTTCAAAGTGGAAAAATCCTGCTCACAAGAATCTGACCAACTGAACTTGACATCCTTCCGCGTCAATCTCGTCATCGGCTCAGCTATCCTCGAGAAGTCCTTGATAAATCTGCGGTAGTAGCCAGCCAATCCGAGGAAACTTCTGATGTCCGAAGCCGATCGCGATGTAGGCCATTCACTGACCGCTCTGACCTTCTCCGGATCCACTGAGATGTCGACTCCTGATACTACATGTCCAAGAAATGCAACTCTGTCCAGCCAGAATTCGCATTTGCTATACTTGGCATATAGTCGATGATGTCGGAGCGTCTCCAATACCAATCTCAAGTGCTCTGCATGCTCTTCTTCGCTTCTCGAGTACACCAAGATGTCATCTATAAAGATCACTACGAACTTGTCGAGAAAGTCGTAAAAGATGAGGTTCATGATATTCATGAACACATCAGGCGTGTTGGTCACACCGAACGGCATGACAACGAACTCATAGTGCCCGTACTTGGTCTGGAAAGCTGTCTTGGGCACGTCATCCTTGTTGACTCTGACTTGATGGTATCCGCACCGAAGATCCAACTTCGAGAACACCTTCGATCCAACGAGCTGATCGAAGATATCATCAATACGGGGCAGCAGGTACTTGTTCTTCACAGTGATCAGGTTCAGCTCCCGATAGTCGATACACATCCTCCTCGATCCGTCTTTCTTCTTCACCAGCAAGACGGGCGCACCCCAGGGAGACACGCTGGGATGGATAAAACCTCTCTGTAGCAGCTCGTCCAACTGCTTCCTCAACTCCTCTATCTCAGCTGGAGCCATACGGTACGGTGCCTTAGGAATCGGTTGAGCTCCTGGCATCAGATCAATGCCAAACTCTAATGCCCGATCAGGCGGCAAATAGAAAATGTCCTCAGGGAAGACATCCTCGAATTCTCGCACTACTATTGGCTTCTCCGGCCTGCTATCATAGATGCAACTATCAATCTGTACAGCTGAGCCCGGAACTTGACAGGTCCAAGCGAACGTCCTCCGCTGACGAACTCAAAAACTGGGTGGCCAGGAATTTCAAACACCACTTTCTTCCGGTGACAGTCGATCGTGGCGTAAAAAGCTCCTAACCAATGAATGCCGAGGATTGCAACGAAATTGGATTGGTCGTGGACGATGAAATTAGCATACAATTCGTGTCCACTAACCACCAATGGGCAGGGTCGACAATCAAGGGCAACCTTCACTACGCCATTCCCAGTCGTGATGTTCCAATACTTGGGAAGTGTGTAGGTGGGTATCGAGTGTTCGACTACGAACTTCTGTGACAGAATGCACATGGAAGCTCTAGAGTCGAACAGAGTCAAGGCTGGTAAGAAGAAACTAGGATAACACCTAAGGGAATCAATGAACCATATCAAACAAAGAAACTAACTAATCAACATAAATGCAGAAAAGGAAAGACTAGTTTAGGAGTTACCTGCAATCACGTCGTCAACGGCCTCAGCCTCAACGGCTGTCATGGTGTAAGCTCGACGCACCGGGGGTTTGGCCTGCTGAAAGGCTCGCTCCTGCGGTACCAGAGGTGGTCCTCACTGACCAAGTGCAGGCACTGGTCTCTGAGCGGGTCCAGGTGTAGGCGCTGTCCGCTGAACAGGTCCAGGTGCTCCAGCAGGCATAGGTCGAGTGCCTTTAGGGCAGTCCTTCGCAACATGGGTAGAAGATCCACAAACCAAAAACTGATTCAGCATCCTTCTGCAGTCCTTCTTCACATGGCCAAGCTTACCACAGAAATGGCAAGTCAGCTCAGCTCGGTTGAAAACAGGTGCAGCTGGCCTCTTGAACTGGGTGGTCTGGACTGGACGTACACCGGGCCTAGGTGCACCCCTCAGCATCTCCATCGGGCACTTGCCCGCCTGACGGGCCTTCTTCAGATTGGCGATGTGCTCCTGATTCTTCGCAGCTACCAGAACATCCTCATGAGTGGAATAAGTATTCTCGGACAGCACACTCTGGATGTCCAGATCCAAGCCTTGTAGGAAACGATGTGCACAGTCCTCAGGTTCTTTCACCATGGCAGGAGCATATCGACTCAGCATAGTGAACTCCGCCTCGTACTCATCAACAGTCATAGTTCCCTGCTCCAGGTTGATGAAGCGACTCTCCATCATCTGCTTTCCCGACTTGGGAAAATACTGGGCGTCAAACCTCTTACAGAAGGTATCCCATGAAATCGGCTTGGTCAGCCTGGCCTCTTCTGTAGTCCACCAGCTGCGGGCATTATCTGTCAACTGCTTCCTGGCAAGCTCTACCCATTCATCTTTATGGATTCAGGCAAGGCCCAAATCATCCTCAGTGCTCTGACGCCACTTTTCGGCCGCTAGCGGGCCCTCTCATCTGGAAAAACTTTTCGGACGCATCTCTCTGAACTGCTTTGCTCCCGGGGCTGGTGCAACTGGTGCGGCTGGCGCAACTGGCGCAACCTGGCGTCCCTGTGGGACTAGGTGATGCTGAACCTCCAGCATATCTCTCATAACTCCCAACATCTGGCGGATGTCGTCGTCTCCGCCTCCAGGAGCTCCGGTTCTTGTTCTGGCTCCGTGTCGGGTGATGCGTCTTCCGGCCATCCTGCAAAAGAGAAAGAAAGCCCGAGTTAATCTCGTGTATACGATTACTCCAGATGTTCAGCTTAAGAAAGTGTTCTCATTGTTCTGAATTTCGCAGTTGCAACGACCTGCATGGGCCACCAACAAAACCTGTAACGCCCCGCTTCCCAAAAGACATCGGAAGCGAGAACGTTACACGGTCCACTTGAACTGGAGCGGTGAAGCTCAAGTTCAATAAGCGTCTGTGATAAAAACACAGATGAGGTCCTTGCAACAGGTAATCAGAACAATCAGAGACAAATCCAGAAATAAACCACATCCAGAAATAAGAGTTTGTACACGAAATTAAACAAGCCACAGCTGGGCTAAAAGTAGCAACAAGAAAGTCGAACGTACATGAAAGTAACTACAATGACTGAAAAAACTAGGGAAAGCGGTAAAATGTCGGGGGTCCACTAGTCCTCTGCTGGAAGAGGCAATGCGTTAGGTGCGAACTCCGGACTCTCCAACTCTGGTGTCTCGTACTGGTCCTCCTGGTACTCAAGCTCTGAACCTGACATACATCCACAAACATGAATGTTTGTCAGCTAGGGGTCTGCAAGAAAAGTTAGCATCCCAAGGCGAAATATATGACAGATATATGAATTTTAGAAGCATTAATAATTTAAGAAAAGTGACTGCAGCAATTTAACACTTAACAATTCATAGAAACGTAAACGAACAATCCTAGCATGCAGTTCTAGACGGTTGCAAGATTAAGGTTAGGATTTCTCTGAGTTCAATAGCATTTCAATTTCAAGATGACCAAATTAGCATTGCAAGTTTTCAAGTCAAGTGTTAGCATTCTAATCTAGGGTTCACGTCTGTAGGTCGTGATGAGAAGGTCGTTCCTCTCACGGGGGCTTACCGTGATTGACGCTAACCCACCGCGTGCGGGTGGTGCTGTTGAGGAGAGTACCTTTCATACGCCTAGTGGCCGCTCAACCCTAACCCCACCCAAAAGTTTGCCGGAATACGAGCCGGCCTAGTCGACTCAAACGACATCACGATATCACGATACCGCCTTCGAGGCGCACGATAGTCACGATGTCAAAACTTGTTAAACATGTCCGTATTCACAGAAGTTTGGTGTTATCAACATTATTGCATTTTGGTGACAATTCTACAAAGTGGAAACGGGTCGAACGACCGTTACCGTAATTTTAAATAATGACGAATATGTCCTGTTAGTTCAACTTGCTTCAGAAATGGTTTCTTTCTCTTATTGTTTAAAATGGGGATATATCGTATGATATACCGTTGGATCCCAAATTCCGTCCAGATTATCATGGCATCGTTTTCATGCGTCATTTCACGTCTAGTTTTCAAGTTACACATCCATGATTAAAAGTGACGCAAAAGTTCCGAAACTTCAAAAATTCATATAAAATCAAATACTCGCATGTTGTCGACGTTCTTGGTGTCGTTGGAATCTTCTCGACGTGTACTACGCTGTGGAGGGGTTGGTTCGCTGTTTTGGCAGAACATAAAATTATAAATTGCGGTTTTTGTTCAGGTCAGATTACAAAAAGCCCCTACGACGTCTAATCAACCGGTTTTATTAGGTTTCTCTACTTTACGGTGGGGGTTATGAGTTGTACGGAGATAGATCTACTAACCTGCAGTGCAGAGAAGGGTCGGGATGCAGTGAAGGGCAGCGGCGACGCGGACAGTGGCTGTGAAGCTATATTCGTTGAGATCTGAACGTTGTCACTGAGTTCTACAGCGATGAGGAATTTACCGGGGGTGCGTGGATCTGTGAAAGTGTCCGAGAGCCTCCTGACGTCTGCGTGCACGAGGGGAGAAGCTCGGCCTGGGCTGTTGCCGTTCGGATCTGGGCCTAGGGGTGGTTGCGACTGAGGGGGATGCTTGGAGAAGAAGCTCGGGCTTGAAAAAGAAGGAGAGGGGGTTCCGGATCTGGGGAGAGGAGGCCGGCGTGTGGGTTGTTGCCATGAGCGTGGAGTTGGGAGGCCGTGGCCTGGGTGAGGAGGAAAAGGCCGTGGAGATGGTTGCGGTTTGTGGAGAGGAGAAGTAGAGGAGGAGGCCGGCGGGTTGCTGTAGGCTGCCGACGTCGAGTTGGTCGCCGGGGTGGAGGAGGAAGAGAAGAAGAGGCCGACGTGGGGGCTAGCTTGCGTGGAGATGGGAGATCGGGCTGTGCGTGCGTGGAGAAGCCAATGCGGCTGTGAGGAGAACTAGGGTTTTTTTTTAAAATAGAATGGGAGTAGGTTAAAGGCTGCTGATGGGAAAGAAGGGGCCTTGGTTTAGTAGCCTATGTTTATTATTTATAAGAGACCAGTAGGGTTTCATGATAGAAAAATAGGGTGAGGGGCCCTGTTCATTTGTTTTCATTTTGAAGAAGCACATGGGGTTTTTTTAATAAAAATATAGGATGGGAGGTAGTTCACGTGGGAGAGTGGGGGGAATGGGTCAAGGTTGCGTGACGTGTGGGCATGGAAATAGGCCGGTTAAGCTTTGTTGTTGTTGTTGTTTTTTAAAAGATTTGATTTCCTTAAAAAAACAAACCGCAGTATTAAATCATCAGCATAAGGTTAGCAAGGTTCGGGCTCTTATGGGCTTTACTAAAGTTACGTTTTGATTTGATTTCCTTTATTAAAAAAACATTTTGGTGATTAAGGAAACCAACAGTAGGTATTATATACCTATAAGATATGAGATGTTAATTGGTTTGTTTTTTATAAGGAAAAATGTACAGAACCTTTCACAGATAACAAATTTTATTTATTAAAAAAAATTATAAAGTAATAATGATTTAAGTGCATTGGGCCCTCGACGTCCAAAATTACAACGAAGGTACCGGAGCGTTCGCGCCTCCGAGAGGATCGGGGATACGGGGTCCGGTCACGCGCCTGAGCTACAGAACAAATTAATACAAACAAATACGGATATACTCACTACAAATGACATACACGCTAAAATTCGTACAACCGAACAGTGGTCGTTACATCTGTCATGTGACGTGAACATCCATTGTCAAAGTACTACATGTTATCTAAAGATGCTATTAAATATGTATAAGCAACCATGTTGTGTAACTCTGTCTTCCTGACCCATTGCTTCTTCACTTTTATACTGAGATAACTGACATTTCTTCCTTCCATGAAATGACGCAAGCAGCTAAAGCATTTTTTCTCAGAATGACCAACAAAATTGTAGTATTCACACATTGGACTTTCACCTTTGACAGCTCTAGTCAACTTCATAGCATTATGACCCTTGTGATGACCAATTTTCTCATGTTCTTTAGTTACTTGTATTCTTTTCACTGTAGACACATCTTAGTGAGCTCCTCTATTACAGCACACTCAAGTACGATATCCTGAAATCTTACCCATGTTCAATATATCATCCAGTTTAGATTTCCTAGAATTCCACTTATTCAAAGTGCACTCAGCTTTCTTTGCCCTGTGAAGAACTGTTCTGAAAGTACTCTCTAGTTTTTTAAAGTTTTTTAAAGTACTCCCTAGTCTCTTCCTTCTGTCTAGCATTTTCTTCTCTCAGCAATTTGTTTATATTACAGATTTTCATCCACTTTCCATACATTAACTGGTATGATGGTCAGATATCTTCTTCACTAACT
>JAULAV010003110.1:0-25002 GCA_030789695.1 Scilla litardierei | reverse complement strand
TGCTACTGTGATGCAAAAGCTTAAGTATACACGATTTATTAGAAAAGTTTTCAAATTGATGAGGGATTTGGCCTTTGTTACTAATGTTTATGTTCATATTTATGGGTGTTGAGTTTCTTGCGAAAAAGAAAGAAAAAAGAAAAAAAATAAAAAATGCATCGTTCCCTTGAGTTTAATGATTAGCCGGGTCTTCGTGCCTCAGGAAGCATTGGAAATTCGCGTCGAAAGATGGATGAATGGAGAGTTCATTCAAAAAAAAGAAGAGAAAATAAAACGTAGATGATTCGAGTTATTAAGTTCGAGAGGCTTTTCTAAGCCTAATGTCCGAAGTTCGTCTGGCCTAGGAATCATTAACTGAAAGCTCGCTACATGGATCATTCTATGTCGTCAAAAGAAAAGAAAAAGAAAGAGAAGAAAAGAAATGGTGAATAAACTAAGCTACTTCAATACCCATGATTTGAACATTCTTTTTAAGATGCCAATTCCTTGGAAATAAGAAAATTAGAGTATAACGACGTGTTATATTTTCGCTTGTGCAAATCGATGCTTGCATGTTTTTTATACAAATTAAATTAGAGAAAACACCATGCTTGATATTATTCTTTGATTGTGTATATTGATGGTCTAAATAATGTTGGAAAGCGTATTATTGAGCCATGCCATAAGCGATTAATAGAATTTATTGTTTTAGTAATCATTGACTTCATCGCTCTTTTTGTTTGGGACTAGCAAATCGCTAGCTGGGGGTGTGATTCGGGGTGAATATTACATAATTAACCCCTTATCTAGCGTTATTTTATGTGTATATGATGATTAATTGGTCTCTTATACGTTCGTATTTTGTAAATCATCATTTATTAGAGCAAACCATTGATTTGTACACAAAATATGAATTTTATTAAGTATTTCAGCATTTTTATATTTTTCATGGCTAAATCTCGATCCTGCGATTCCAACGACTATTTATTTGTATTTTTATGAGATCTTGCTAATTACTATTAATTTTTGAATGCAGAATACCATTTTAAATGAAGAAAATACGAGAATACGGCCAAAATACGCTCGTACGTACGTATCCGCTTACAGCTGAGGGTACGTGGCAGCCATTGGAGAGACTCCCACCCGCATCAGATGGCACTGCGACTTGGGCGACGCGGAGGAATTGTGCTTGTAGGATGTCGATCCAATGGCCAGACGCTTCGTCGCATCGTATTCGGATGAGGGCGATGCGACAAGTTAGCAGCTGTTGGATCTCGATCCAATGGCCCACAGGCGAGCAGAACGAGATCCAACGGCCCGCAGCCGAGCAGAACGAGTTGAGCGGAGACAAGCGCTTGTAGCCACACAGTGAAATCTGGACGGTGCATCGCTCGAACGGACGATCAAGATCATCTCCGAGTTGAAATCTTAGTCGGATGCAGGCGCACGAATCTTAAAGCACACCTGGCGGCGCCTCGTTCGATCCCGCTTGGATCGGATGACCGTCATTTGCTGCGGCTTTGCAGGTTGGGTTTTGAGCGTTATTGGAGTGGGTTTGAACCCGCTAAGCAACTAAAACTCGCAATGCTTGTATTTAAGGCATTCTTAGGGGTTTGTTGTGTATTCTCGCGTATATGGGGCCCTAGGAGCCGTATTTTTGCGTGAAATTTGGAGGCCCTGGAGACAGAGGCCAGAGCTATTATCTGAAGAAGATTGGTGCTATTTGGAGACAATTGGTGATATTTTTCCTATCTTTTGCCTTGTATTTCACGTATTTGACTTGTATTTGGAGTATTATTCACGTATTTTGAGGTTTTGATGATGTATTTGACTATGAATGAATACTGCATATATTCTCTTCATGCGTGGTTAATCTTCATATGTGTTGGTGTTGATGTAGTTAGAGTGTCGTAGTCTTTGATTTCAATATCTTTTTGCCCTATTTGTGTGTTATAATCACGTATTTTGTCGATTTCTACATATATCTTGTTTGAGTATGTTATACGGAGACATGGGCATGCTTGAATTGAATATGATCTGAGTAAGACTTATTCGTGATGCGATCCAAGAGGACGTGTCATGACCCGAGAGGGCACTAGTGTGTATTTTCTTCATGAAATCGTCATTATAAGTGATTACTTTTGGCACGTTTTTATGCGCTTTATCGCGATACTTTCCGACATTCTCGTGCCTTAGTCGAACGAAATGTTGAGTTATAGAAAAGATATTAATAATCATTGATCGCATATACCCTAACGAAATCATAACCAACAAATACTCTTCATATTATTACCCCAATATCGAATTCACCGTAACTATCGTATGACTTTCTTTTATTATTTTAAACTCTTGAGACCATATCTTTATACCTGAAAAGTGGTTGGTTATTATTGTTTTAGTACTCTTTACAAACTGAAGTTCGTAGTTTTGCAGGTCAGTTGTCCCGAGGATACTATACCTGGACTCGCCAAGATTATTACTTGTTCGATCTCCTACGCTTGGGAGTATTAGCGCTCACACATTTTGAGACGAGTCACGTACAAGTACCCAAGAGAAAAGGAGTTGTACGTCAGGCAGAATCTACAAATGAAATGTAAGAAAGACTCTACTGCAAGGTCTATGGAATTTAAAGAAATTTATTAAATGTTGTTTACATGGTAGATTATGAAATGCGACATCATGGCGATTTGTGAAAACATGACAGGAAAGTAAAAGGAAGTGCAAGAAATTAAACGTGGCAAGGCAATGGGTGTAGCGTGTGCTATCGGCTACAAGACAAGACAAGACAAGACTGTGTGTGTGTGTGTGTGTGTGTGTGTGTGTGTGTGTCTAGGGTTCACGCCTTAAGATTAGGGGGCGGCCAAACCCCTTAAACCTTGCGACTGCTCAACACAACCCCAACCCAGTGCACAAGACAATTCCATACAAATGATTACTCTCTCTGCTCGGAGGTGTCTTATCCCCTGCAGGTTATTCGTATAAATTATCACTCTCTCTGCCAGGAGAGTGCCTTATTCCCTGCTTGGTTCAATACAATTCATGCATAAAGTTACATGGCAAAGCAAGAATGCTGCATGTCCGTTTTAAGATATTTATCAACATGGCAGTTATAGCATATTGGGCCTAGACTTCGTCATCAAGTCTAGGTTGTCGTGAGGGTATCCTAAATGCTATCATTTCACATCTAGGTCTCTTGTTCCTATTTTTACAAATTAAGGAAAGTAATGGCCTAAATGTGGTTGTTTCAACGAAAGTGAGCATACTTGCCTGAAGTGGTGAGAAGTGCGTCTGTAAGGGGCGTCTCATTACGGGTAGTGCTTAGATTACAATTCGCTGTAACATGTCAAATGGGACGATGTCAGGACCAGTTTTAGAAGACCTATTATGGCATGTCTCTAGATTAATCGTGGCTTTCCTAGCAGTTCCAAATCACGTTGGTCAAATGGGATGATGTTAGGACTATTTTCTATACTACGATATGGGTAACAGATTAACGACTGGATACTAACCATCGGCGCAGTGAAAGATCGAGATTCGTCGGAAGGGGCAGCGACTCGCACGGTGTCTAACGGCGGTGAGAGGATCAGCAGGTGTGGCCATCGGGAAGGGCTGAGTCATGGCAGTGGCAGCAAGGGGGCTGCGTTGCTTCAGGGCTCTGTCGGCGGTCTGGAGGGTGGCAAGCGACGGTCGCTGAGGGGATAAGGTGCAGCAAAGAGAGTGGGAGATGGCCGAATGTGGGGGATGGCATGCCGCGGGTTCAGGTGATGGGTTGTGCGGCAGTCGAAAGGACTGGGGTTGGGTTGAGTGCGTCTGAGAGAAGAGAGCATTTTAGGGTTTGTGTGGGTTTCGGGTATAGCTTTGAGTGGTTGCTGTAGGGAAGAGATCTTAGGCTTTAGTCTAGGGTTTAATATATGAAGAGTGCGGCTAGTAGGGTTCGGCCTAGGGTTGCTGCTTAGTGCGGCTGAGAGGGGGAGCCCAAGTCTAGGGTTTTTAAAAAGCAGGGAGAGTTTGGGTTTTAAAAGTAGGGGAAAGGGGCACATGATGAGCCCAGGATTTATTTTAGGTTTGTTTTTGTTTTGGGTTTTAATATTAGGTTTACTTTTATTATTGTTTTGTTTGGGATTTTAATTATAGGAGGTGTGTGCGTTAGGCTTTGGCCCTGGGAAAGTTTGTGTGTAATGAAAAATTAAAGGAAGGAATCAAAGGATGTGGCAGATGGAGATGTAGGGTTAAGGTTTTAGTTTATAAAAGGAAGGGTTTTGATTAAATAAGAGGGATTTAAAATTTGGAGAAAATGGAAAGGGACAAGGAGATAAATTGTAGTTAAGGGTGGGAATAATTAACATTAAGAAAAGGTCTCATATCTAAAATGGAAGTAATTTGAATTCAAAATCAGATTTGAAATATTTGTTTTAAAGAGATTATATGATAATAGATTCAAAAATAATTATAGCTAATAAGTTAAAAGATACGTAGCTAATACGAATACGTAGTACGGATACGCCTAGCGTCAATACGTAATACGTATATGCATCAATTACATATACAGATAAAGAATGACAAGGGATATGATAAGCATAAAAATGTATTATTAAAATACTGGTCGTTACATCCTACCCACCTTAAGAACAATTCCACCCTCAGAATTCCTAACAATTACTGATCAGGACACAAATGCAGGTAGCGCTCTCTCATATCATCTTCCCTCTCCCAGGTGGACTCTCCTGGCGAGTCATGCCGCCACATCACTCTAACATGAGTGACGGTCTTGTTCCTAAGTGTCTTCTAACATAGGTCAAGGATCTGCACTGGCTGCTGCTTATACGTCAGATCCGACCGAACTGTAATCGTAGAGTAGTCCATAGCGTGCGATGGGTCACTGACGTATCGACGTAACTGAGATTCGTGAAAAATGTCGTCAACTCCCTCCAAAGATGGTGGTAGAACAAGGCGACGTGCCACTGCTCCCACATGCTCTAGCACGTCAAACTTGCCAATATACCTCGGACTCAGCTTTCCCTTCTTCCAAAAATGAATGACTCCGCGGTTCAGAGAAATCATCAGAAAGACATGATCTCCTGGCTGAAACTCCAAAGGTCGTCTCTTGGCATCTTTCCAATGCATGTAGCGATCTAGAGCAATCTGGAGCTTATCACTGATGTCTCTCACGACTTCGACAGCCTCTATCATCTCCAGACCCAACAGCTCGCTGTCTCCGATGTCATCCCAGCTCAGTAGCGATCGACATTTCCTTCCATATAGAGCAGCAAATGGCACCATGCCAATACTCGCTTGATAGATTTTGTTGTAGGAGAATACCACTAGATAGAGATGATCCTCCCACGAACCCTTTAGATCGAGCGTACAAGCTTTCAGCATATCATCCAGAATCTGAATCGTCCTTTTCCACTGGCCATCGGTCTATGGGTGGTACGCCGTGCTGAAGCTCAGACTCGTACCAAGGTTCTCCGGTAGACTCTTCCAGAACTGAGACATAAATCTCGATTCTCTATCGAATATGATGCTCACCGAAACTCCATGCAAGCGCACAATCTCCTACACGTACATGGTCTACATCATAAAATAACCTTAAGCATGAACTATACATAAAGAAGTAAAATATTTTTTTACCTCTAGATACTTCCTCACCAAGATTTCCATGGACTATCCTACTTGGAATGGGACGAAGTGCGTAGACTTGGTCAATCGATCAACGATCACCCAGACTACGTCGTTCTGCTTAGGTCTCCGAGGTAGGCCAATCATGAAATCCATCGTGATGGGCTACAACATCAACTCTTGGATAGGAAGCTGTTGTAGCAATCCTGCTATCCGATGGTGCTCCGCCTTCACTTGCTGGCATACAAGACACTTGGCAACGCTTCGTGCCATACTCCTCTTCATGTCATTCCATCAATAGTTCAGACAGAGGTCCTTGCACATCTTCGTGCCTCCAAGGTGTATGGAATAAGGCGAGCTATGTGCATCATTCAACAGCTCATCTCTAATGTCTCCTACAGGTATGCAGACTCCACTGCCGTATCTCTGGGATCCATCCTTATGAATGATAAACTCCGTCTGAAGTCCAGCTTCGACCATTCTTCTGATCCTCTACAGCTTCAGATCTGATGCCTGAGCTACCTTGATACGATCCATAATCGTTGACTGAATCTGCACGTTCGTCATTGAAGAGATCGCTCCAGGTAAGACAGCCTCAATGTACATCTCTCTCAGCTCCTGATGTAATCTCCAGTGGGCAGTATGCATCTTCACTGCGGGGAGTCTGCTTAAAGCATCTGGTACTACATTTACATTCACTGGGTGATACTGCAGATCTATCTCATAATCTGCCATCAGCTCCTACCATCGTCTCTAACGCATGTTGAGCTCCATCTGAGTGAATATATACTTCAAGCTTTTGTGATCTATGAATATTTTCACTCTCACTCAGCAAGAAGTGTCTCCAGATCTTCAACGTAAATATCACAGTTGTTAATTCCAGATCATGTGTCGGGTAGTTCTTCTTATGATTCTTCAATTGTCAAAAATCGTACGCGACCATGTGACTGCTGAAGTACGACGCATCCGAGGCCCTGCCTGATGCATCACAGAAAATCTCGAAGCCTCCGATCCGATCCGGTACAGCCAAAACCGGTGAGGTGGACACTCTCGCCTTCAAAATACAGAAAGCCTCCTCACAATCCTATGACCAACAGAACTCCATGTCCTTCCTTGTCAACTTCGTCATTGGCTCTGCAAACTTCGAAAAATCCTTGATGAACCGATGGTAGTAGCCAGCTAATCCATGGTAGCTCCTAATATCCGATGCTGACAGCGGGTTCGGCCACTCGCTGACTGCTCTAACCTTCTTCGGATCTACTGATATGCCATCACCAGACACACGTGTCCCAGGAATGCGACTCTGTCCAACCAGAACTCGCACTTACTGTACTTGGCATAAAGATGATTCCGCCTCAGTGTCTCCAATACTATCCTCAGATGCTGCATGTGCTCCTCCTCAGAATTTGAGTAAATAAGAATGTCGTCGATGAAGATGACGATGAACTTATCCAAAAATTCATAGAAGATCAAATTCATCAAATTCATTAAATTCATGAACACTGCCGAAGCGTTTGTTACACCAAAAGGAATGACCACGAACTCATAGTGTCCGTACTTTGTCCTAAATGCCGTCTTCGAAATGTCATCCTTCTTCACCTTCAGCTAATGGTATCTGCCCCTCAAATTCAGCTTCGAGAAAACTCTCGAACCTCCAAGATGGTCAAATATGCCATCAATGTGGGGCAACGGATACTTGTTCTTCACTGTCACTACATTCAGCCATCTGTAATCCACATACATCCTGTGGGATCCATCCTCCTTCTTCACCAATAGGACTGTTGCACCCCTAAGGTGACACACTAGGATGTATGAATCCCTTCTGCAACAATTCATCCAACTACTTCCTCAGCTCCGCAAGCTCTGTAGGAGCCATACGATACGGTGCCTTCAAAATAGGTTGCGCTCCCAGCATAAGGTTTATGCTGAACTCAACAGCTCTATCGGGTGGCAAACCTGAAATATCCTCTGGAAAGACGTCGTCGAAGTCTCAGACGACTGCTGGTCTCCTGATCTCCATCTGTATGGCGGAAACAATCGACTCCTCCGGGTTGGCCTGAAATCTGATGGGCCCAAGCGATCTCTCTCTGTTGTGAAACTCGAACCTCGGGTGGCCTGGTATCCTGAACACCACCTTCTTACTATGGCATTCGATCGAAGCATGGAAATCTCCCAACCAATCGATGACAAGGACAACAACGAAATGCGGTAGATCATGGACAATGAAGTCGACATAGAGCTCGTGTCCACGGATCACTAATGGGATCGATCGACATCCCAAATTAACCGTCACCACTTTGTTCCCTATAATGATATCCCAACACTTTGGAAGTGTATGGGTGAGAATGGAGTGCTCTGTTATGAATCTCTGGGTTATGATGCACATAAATGGACCGGAGTCGACCAAAGTTAATCCTGGATAAGATGACATTAAGATGGTACCTAAGATATAAAAGATAATAATCATGGTCAAACAAGGTTACTAATCTAACTAGTAATGTTATACAATCACATGCAAACAATAAAAACTACGCTATACTATGAAAGACTAGTTCCATGAGATTACATACAATGACGCCATCAACGTCCACAGCCTCCACGACTGTTATGGTATATGCCGGCCTCCGAGGTGGCACTGCCTGCTGGTAAGTCTGCATATGTGGTGCCAAAAGGGTCCACAAATAGCAGCTCCTCTCTGAATAAGAGCAGGCGCTCTATGCTGCACTGGGGCCGGTGCTTTGCCCACAGCATGGTGTGACCTCGGACAATCTCTAGCAACGTGTGTGGCAGCTCCACACACCAGACACAAACCCAGCTTCTTCCTGCAATTGTTCTACTGATGCCTCAACTTGCCACAGAAATTTTATGGACCATCTGTCTGGCTCTGTGCAGGTACTCCTGGCCTCTTGAAAGGCACTGACTGATTGGGTCGCACTGCAGGCCTAGCTGCTGGACTGTACTGCTCCATCTGTCGCTTTTCCCCACCAGCAGGAGGATCAGGAAGTCTTGCCACAGCCTCATAGTTCATGGCTGGGTTCACTACAGCCACCATAGTGATCAAGTCTGTCGAAGTCATAGAGGCCTGGATCTTGGGGTTCAGCCCCTGGTGAAACTGATTGGCTCGGTTTTCTGCCCTCTTGACCATTTGCAGGGTGAAACAGCTGAGCATCTCAAACTCCACCTCATACTCATCTACTGTCATACTCCCCTTTGTCAGTCTGCAAGAGCTCCCTCTACGCAGCCTTAGGAAAGTATTTCACATTGAACATGGCTTTGAAGGTGTCCCACTCAACTGTCTTCTCCAGACGCTTCTCCTCTAAGTGCCACCAGTTCCTTGCATTATCAGCTAGCTGCAGCTTTGCTATCTCCACCTTGGTCTTCTCAGGTATGTTAGTAGCTATCATCTTGTCCTCAGTGCTCTGGATCCACTCGTCAATGTTCAGGGGTCCTTCCTTCCCAGAAAAAGTCCCCAGCTGTAGCTCATTGAACTGTTTCACTCCAGGTGTAGATCGAGGGGTAGGCGGTGCAGCTCAAGGGGCAGGCGGTGCAGCCTGAGTAGCATGGGTAGCCTGATGGGTCTGCTCAACCAAGTGGTGCTTAACATCTAGCATCTCTCTCATGACGCCCAGAAATTGGTGAAATTCACCACCTTGGCCTTCCATGGCCCCGTCAACTGAGGTCCCGGCTCTAGTAGTGTGTCTTCCTACCATCCTGTTGATAAGGAAAACCCAAATTAGACTTTGCACATGTTAAACTAGATATTAAATGAATGCGAGTGCTTTTATCATTCTGAACTTTTCGCAGGACTTGCATGAGCCACCACAAAACCCTGTCACATCCCGCTTCCCATTATACGGGTGCGAGAACGAGACGAAGTCTGCATGGGCTGGAGCTATGAAGCTCGAGCCAACTAAGCGTCTGTAGGGATACACCAATACATGTACAGGTTCTTGCATTACAGTTTAGAATAATAAGAGTACTGAAAAGAACCAACAGCATTCATTCATCATGATAAAAAGCCAGCTATACAAAAGAAGTCTAATAAAAGAAAGCCTCGGGCATGACTACAAATGAAAAGGAAAACTACTAGTGCTACGCACCAAACCTAGACAAGAATCTAAATGGAGCTACGCAACCAAACTAGAAAACTGGAAACTCCAAGTCAGCAATAGGAAGGGAACTCTTGGACTGGTCCTTGACCGGGTCGTACTCATGAGTAGCATCCTCCTGCTCCAAGTCCTCAGTTAAGGTCTTCTCGTATGCGTACTCTGTCTCAGTACCTGACATACAAACATCCAAGAGAAGAGGAGATGTACGTCAGGCAGATTCTACAAATGAAATGTAAGAAAGACTCTACTGCAAGGTGTATGGAATTTAAAGACAGTTATTAAATGTTGTTTACATGGCAGATTATGATATGCGACATCATGGCAATTTATGAAAACATGGCAGGAAAGTAAATGATAGTGCAAGAAAGTAAATGTGTCATGGCAATGGTCATAGCATGTGCTACAAGTTACAAGACAAGACAAGACGAGACAAGACAAGATAGTGTGTGTGTGTGTGTCTCTAGGGTTCACGGCTTAAGATTAGAGGGTGGCCAAACCCTCTTAAACCTTGCAACCACTCAACCCAACCCCAACCCAGTGCTCAAGACAATTCCGTATAAATGTTCACTCTCTCTGCTAGGAGGGTGCCTTATTCCCTGTAGGTTATTCGTACAAATGATCACTCTCTTTGCTAGGAGAGTGCCTTATTCCCCGCTTGGTTCAATACAATTCATGCATAAAGTTACAAGGCAAGGCAAGAATGCTGCATGTCCGTTTTAAGATATTTATCAACATGGCAGTTATAAAATATTGGGCCTAGACTTCGCCATCAAGTCTAGACTGTCGTGAGGGTATCCTAGATGCTATCATTGCACGTCTATGTCTCTTGTTTATATTTTTACAAACGAAGGAAAGTAATGGCCTAAATGTGGCTGTTTCAACGCAAGTGAGCACACTTACTTGAAGTAGCGAGAAGTGCGTCCGTAGGGGGCGTCTCGTCACGGGCAGTGCGTCGATTACGGTTCACAGTAATAGGTCAAACGAGATGATGTCAGGACTGGTTTTAGAAGATCTATTATGGCATGTCTCTAGATTAATCGTGGCTATCCTAGCAGTTCCAAATCACTTTGTTCACACGTTCAGATCTCTTTTATAGTTCTCTACATCGATTCTATCATATATGCATAGTCAAAATAGCCCAATGGACGGTCTAGGTTGTCACAGCAGTTTGAATGAGCATAAAATAACTTTACTGATTATGTTGCCAGTTTTAATTAGGTTTTCTATACTACGATGTAGGTTACAGATTAACGACTGGGAACTAACTATAGGAGCAGCGAAAGATTGAGATGCGTCGGAAGGGGCAGCGATTCTCACTGTGTCTAACATCGGTAAGAGGATCTGCAGGCGTGGCCGTCGGGATGGGCTGAGGCACGGTAGCGGTAGCAAGGGGGCTACGGCGCTTTAGGGCTCTGCCGGCGGTCTGGAGGGTGGCAAGCGGCGGTCGCTGAGGGGAGAAGGGGCAGCAAAGAGAGGGGGAGATGGCTGAAGGTGGGAGGATGGCAGGTTGCAGGTTCAGGTGATGGGTTGTGCTGCAGTCGAAAGGAATGGGGCAGGGTTGAGTGCCGCTGAGAGAAGATAACAGTTTAGGGTTTGTGTGGGTTTCAGGTAGAGCATTGAGTGGCTGCTATAGGGAAGAGAGCTTAGGCTTTAGTCTATGGTTTAATATTGGAGGAGAGTGGCATGTAGGGTTCGGCCTAGGGTTGCTGCTTAGTGTGGCTGAGAGGGGGAGCCCAAGTCTATGGTTTTTAAAAAGTTGGGAGAGTTGGGGTTTTAAAAGTAGGGCAAAGGGGAGCATGATGAGCCCAGGGTTTAGTTTAGGTTTGTTTTTGTTTTGGGTTTTATTATTAGGTTTAGGTTAATTATTTTTTTTTTGGGTTTCTAATTATAGGAGGTGTGTGCGTTAGGCTTTGGCCCTGGAAAAATTTGTGTGAAATGAAAAATTAAAGGAAGGAATCAAAGGATGTGGCGGATGGAGATGTAGGGTTAGGGTTTTAGTGTATAAAAGGAAGGGTTTTTGATTAAATAAGAGGGATTTAAAATTTGGAGAAAATGGAAAGGGACAAGGAGATAAATTGTAGTTAAGGGTGGGAATAATTAACATTAAGAAAATGTCTCATATCTAAAATGGAAGTAATTTTAATTCAAAAGCCGATATGAAATATTTGTTTTAAAGAGATTATATGATAGTTGATTCAAAAATAATTATAGCTAACACGTTAAAAGATACGTAGCTAATACGAGTACATAGTATGGATACACCTAGCGTCAATACGTAATACGTATACGCATCAATTACAGATACGGAAAAAAAAAGACAAGGGATATGATAAGAATAAAAATGTATTATTAAAATACCGGTCGTTACAGTAAGATAGAAATATATATATGTTTTTCTTTGAGATTTTGAGATTCATGGAGCTTATTATTTTTAGCATGGGGAAGATGCAAATATACGATTCAATAAGGGGAGATTCATCAATGACTATAAGTATAAAAATGGTGTTTAAGATATGTGGAGAAAGAAATATACATAACGCTTGGTTCACTCTTGGTATGTGCACAATAACTTTAGCTGCTAATGTAATCAATTCAGTTTGATAACAAAAAGTAAACTAGTCTAATCATATCAAATGTCAATCATTCATTCAACCTAAAAGCTCAGTACACATTTTATGAAAAAAGAAGTGATAATATATATGCAAAGCGGTACTCCAAGTATAGGCGATCAATGTGTGAAGCTTGGTGTGTTTTCTACGAAGAGTATACAATAATAGTTCCCAGACTCAGTGAATGCAAAAATTTCATTAAAATTCACATAATGAGTGATGGAAGTTCTTTTTCTCAAATGCATAGCAATATATCGTGTATGATATCAGAAATAAAAACGATAGGATGGCAAGAGAGTACGTGCATAAGAGTGAAGCAAACTCCAAGATATAGTCATTATATGGAATTCATCTCTAGCAATGAAAGTAAAATAAATAAGAAAGGAAATATGCAAGTCACTCAAAAAGTAAGAAAACGTGATGCGTGGCAAGAAAATGAAAAAGTGAGTGAAAATGAGTGAAAAACAAAGAAAGGTGAATAATGAAGGTAAAAATGAAGAAAATAAAAAGTGAGTGTGTACACTAACTCTCCCGTGCTAAACATCACATTGTCCTCAATGTTCTATGTGTGGCACTGTGACGCTTAAGATAGGGGAGGGTGGGTGTGGATACATGCATGATGCGAAATAAAAGGAAAATAAAGAAAGTAAAATATGGCAAGATATATACAGATGATGAGTGCAGCTGGCATGCTAATGATGGATGGAAAATGCAAAATGAACTATGTACTGATGCAACATGATGGAGATATACATATGGTGCAAAATCGGTCCCCCTCCAAGCTGACCTTAGGCACAAAGACAAAGATTATCAATGAATATCAGAAATCTTGGGGTAAATCAAAGACAATAGGCTATAAATATGGTTTAATTTTTAATGGGGGGAAGAAAGGGGTTGAAATAGAGCAAAATAGGAGGGGGTTTGACGGTGGGCGGCAAGAGGTGCGGCGACGGATGGTGGTCTAGTGTCGGTGGGTTCGGGTCCGGGCGAGTCGTGACTTTGGGCAGTTGGGAGGTGGAGGAGCTCGGGTGAACGGCAGTTGGTGTGCACACAAGTCGGGGCTAGGAGAGGAAGTTCGTACGAATTGGGGATTTGGGGCTGAGCTGCCAATTTCGAGTTCAAATAGGGTTGCAGGTTTTAAGTCACTCGGCCAAGTGACGAACGTCACTCGGTCAAGTAGCTTAAACCCTAGAAAATGTAGCAGTTCGGCAGGTTATTCGACCGAGTGGTTCGAGTCACTCGGGCGATTGACAAGTTCCACTCGGTCGAGCGGTAATAAGAAACAGTGACGCACCCCGAACATTCTGCTGCAGTCTCCTACTCGGTAGAGTAGGAATAGTGACGCACCCCAAACTTACACCCAAATTCCACCTAGCGGTGTCACAGACGCTAGGCTTAGTATGGCACCTAGGTGTTAGCTCTGGGCTCTATCTGCAAGCGGACGGTGTCAAATTTTTTTATAAAAGATGTCGGATCCCATAGGGACAATGACAGTGTATTTGAGGTCTCTGATTATTTTTAGGTCTCAGAGTGAGATAGCTGTTGATTAGGAAAGATTGGTGGTGATGGTATTGTTGTCTTGATCATAAAGAAAACTAGGGTCTTACGGATCATCGCTAATACTGTCGGAGGTCGATGTTAGAATGGGATCTGTACATTGCATTGGATTAGGAAATTGATCTCCCAATTCATGCGACTCTCGTGTGTTATAATTTTGAGGTATTTCGGTGGCTCTCATTGATGTAGTGGATGTAGCCGTCAATGTAGCGATATAGTTCGTCGATGGATCCCCTTAAGGCACGAGCTGTTCATGGTCACGAGCCTAGGTAGGATCCACTAATTTCTCTATTTGAATCCCAAGGATACTCCTTAAGTTCATCAATTCCATCGACCGTGGGCATGTTCTCAGTACGAGTTATCTTAGGCATTCGGATGGATCAACCGAAATACTTCCCTTTATTCCCAATACAACCTAGAGATCTAGATCTACATCTCTATCCTAATGTCTTAGGGTTAACCCATCAACCCTAGAGGAGACTACTGACACATGATGATTTTGACGAATAAAAATGCGATTTTTATCAAAGAAAACATTGTAGCAAATGAATCAAGTGAGAAATGAATAACTTACGTCCGAAGGCGAGAAACAACAGTGGCCAATAATAATCCCAAGAGATTCAACAGATTCCAGGATGCAGGAATAATATCAAGTAAATTTTTCTCCCAAAAATTAATTCAAATATCAAAGAAAACTAGGTTTAGATCTACAATTCTTTTTTCAATCCCCTCTCCCTCTCAAACGTTCTTCAAAAAAACATACCAAGAATTCATCTCCTGGTTTGCGTCTCTCAGATCTGCTCATCACTCCAAGCTCCGCGCATCCATCTAGGCCTACGAAAGAAATTACGAAAATGGCCCGCATTGTGGTCAACCGAGTCAGTGACTTGGTCGAGCAGAAGCTTGCTCGGTCAAAGGATCTGGGCTGTTTGATCGAGCAGCCCGCTTGCTCAATCGAGCCTGTCAGTATATAGAGCTCCTTCAAAAGCGTCATTCTGTCTGCTCGGCCCGAGTAAGCCTTGCTCGATCGAGTCGCCAGCTGACTCGGTTAAATGAGTCCTGCTCGGTTGAGCAGGATGTTGATGATAGACCTTCGAAAATAGGAGTTGCTCGACTGAGTCACCACACTACTTGGTCGAGAAGTATGCTTATCAACTGCGTCTCGTGCATTAGCTCCACCGAGCACAAGTCTTGCTCGATCAAGCCGCTTGGGAAAAATCTAGATCTTCTTCCAGCTTCTCCTCTACTCCTGTAAATCACCTCCACTCCTCCCATAGGCTTCCAAACCTCGGTGAACTCCTGTAGAGCTTCGCCAATGGGCTCACGGGCATGCTGGATGTGTCCATATCCAAAAGTGGTCCCGAATAGCTACAAAATCCCTGAAAATCCACAAAACTCTACGAAACTCGAATATGGCGTTAGAATTGTAGTATTGTAGGAAAATGTGGGATTTGGATGCGGATATGCTATGAAATGCTATGAAATGATGCTATGAAAAGATAGAAAATATGGACACATTAGATAATCCCTCGGTCGAGTGAGCTAAACTACTCGGCTGAATAAACAGGCCTCACAGAGAAATTTAAGAGCTTATGGTGTCAAATTCACTCTGTCGAGTGACAAATTCTCTTGGCCGAGTGGCATATAATTTCCAGAGAGGGGGGTTTTGAGAATTCCTTGTACAGTACCATACTCGGCCTAGTATGTTCTTCACCCGGTCGAGTGAACAAGTCACCCGGTCGAGTGGGCTGCTCTTTTCAGCTCCAGACTCTCTGTTTTGCGACCCTTTCTGTTTCTTCCTCTCCAGTCAGTTCCTTTCTTCATTTGGCATCTAAGCGCATCCCTGGAGTGCTCTCCATTTCCGTGGCTATTCTCCATTCATTTGTACTCCTCTCATCTTCTTCCTGCAATGAAAATCATAGCCTCTAGTCAGATTCTTCCTAGAATCTTGATGCTATAAACTAATAAAGATCTAAAAAAATGAAAGTAAAATTCAACTAAAAAACTAATATGGAACTATCGGGTTGCCTCCAGACAAGCGCTCGTTTAAGGTCTTGAGCTCGACCCCTTAAACTTTGGCTTTTAGCACCGGATGTTCAGTGCATAGGAAACACACATGTCAAATTTCTGGGGGAGATCACTTGGGTTCATATGTAGCACTTGCTCCTCTTTGACATCCCTAGTGTGTGTCTCCTCTCTAATGGTAGCTAGGGATGTCTCCCCGAGCTCGTTCTTCATATCTTTCTTCTTTCCCGATGATTGAGGTGTGTTTACCGGTGGCGCTTTCTCCATTTGCTTCCCCATAGAGAGCTTGCCGAGCTCTCTAATCCTCACGACATCAGCGTTATTCTTCTCTTCCTCGGTGAGCTCGTTCACTTTCTCGATGAGAGGATCCGGTGGTTCTCCAATCGCGGTGCCTTCTTCAAAAATATGCTCTCCATCAATGCTATCTGGGTGCAAAGCTCCAGCGGCATATGGCACATCATCATCGATGACCTCATCAAGTAGGTGTGACGAACTTAGAGCCGAAGCCTTTCCTAGATAGATACTTTTCACTTCATCGATAGGATCTTCCGTGGAGTAGTGCTTAAGTCTTTGTCCATTAACTTTGAATGGTCTTCCGTCGTTTCCTTCTATCTCAAAAGCTCCTCCCAGATGCATGTGGCGGAGGGTGAATGGCCCCGACCACCATGATCTCAGCTTCTCGGGAAAGAGTCAGAGCCTTGACATACGTTTACATTTCAAATATTTGCGCACGTTTTCTTCCGTGTTTTTCCGTATTTTACCGCCGTCTTATATTCGTTTTCTCGTGTTTTCTTGTTTTCTTTCACTTTTCCGTGTTTTTCTTATTTTGAAGGAGTTTACTAGCATAGGGGACATAAAACGACGATATCATGAGTCCCCGGAGCAACGGGAGGAGTCACGCGTGATCCAGGGGGTCAAACGATGAAAATCGCATCTTTCAGCCCCTCACCCGACCGGTTGGTCATTTCCAACCGATCGGGTGATGCACGCGTGCACCACCCGGACACAAGTTGGAGCGGCCAAGAAGTCACCCGGTCGATTCAGTGACCGGTTCAAACGCCCCAACTCTCTAGAAATCTGATGCTGAATGCCAACCGATCGGGTGACCTTCACCCGATCGGTTCACCTGTAGCCGATTCTCCGAAGCCACGACACGGAGAGATCAACCGACTGGTTCACCCGATGGCACAAAGATCCAACCGATCAGCTGCAACCTCAACCGACCGTGCCATGGTGACCAGGTGGAATCCTATTCTGCGCTGTCGAAGAAACGAAGCAGGTCACCCGATCGGGTGACTTTTCACCCGATCGGGTGATATCGTTTTCTATATATAGGACCCCTAGGTTTTCCAGAAATGGGGAGTTGTTATTTTTTGTTGTTTTTTCTATCTCTTGACGGCTGTAATTTTTTAGATATTTGTAAATATTCCGATCTTTGTCAAACTTTAATATAGTGTTATTAGCATTGCACTTACTGCTTTTCAATCGCCCGATCATGTTTTTAACGGTCGATTTCTATTTCGATTGCTTTTTACTAAATATGTGTGAGTAGTTCCCAAATATGGGATTTTGGTGGAAACCCCTTCGTGGGTTCTTCCTGATGCGTCCATAGGACTAGGAAATCGATAGGGATTAGGAATCTAACGGTTACGCGGGGTGTTTTATTGTCATCGGCGGGAAAAAGACCGCCTTTGACCGTTGGGCCAAGGGGTAATAAACTTGGTGGTTGACTCCCTAGCCAAAGCTTGCGCCCTTAGCGTAGACGTCGAATCCTAGTGCGCGGGAGCGGTAGGATAAGATGTTGGGAGTTATCGTTGCGAACTTAGTGCTCCCAGAGTCGGTCAGTGTTAATGGACACAGGAGTGCCCACTGACCGAACCCGGGAAGTCCGACGTATCATCCTGGGCACCGACCGGAATATCGGGCCCATGGGACGTTGGTACAACTTTCAAAGGCAACATCTCACCATTAGACCCTAATTCCGATCGCTATCCTACCCGTAGGCCGTATCGGCGAGAATCGCACTATAGTGTGGAAACCGAAGTACCGGGGTTTTCCTTTATATTGTCTATACCTTGCATTCCATTTACCGTGACAACCCATCATCCGATTCGGGCTAGCTCGCTAATGGGGTGAATTTGATCCTACTTGACACAAGCACATCCACGCCTCCCTGAGTTCGACCCCCAAGCCACACTACAACACCATGCGCTTGCGGTTACAAATATTTAAATCTCACAGCCCCAATCATATCATTGCACACATCTAGCACGCATAAGCGGGGGGCGTCAAGCTTTATGGCGCCGTTGCCGGGGAGGCAACGTGCTTGTTATTTTAGGGTTTCATGAACCCTAGTGTCTAGCTCACATCCCTACCTCGCAATAATTTTCGCATTCTTCTTTTTCCTGTTAATCTTCTTATTTTTATTTTTTATTTTTTATCTTATCTGTTTCTTTCCCACTTTTCTCTTCACGGGTGTTTGTTGTTTTTCATGCGCAGGAGTTCAAGAAGTCTCGACGACTTGATCCCCGTTGATCCAGAGATAAACGCCACCCTATGGTGTTTGGCCGCCGAGAAGCGAAGAAGAGAGGATCCTGAAACCATGTGGGAGAACACCCCGCCTCACAAGTCCCTGCTGGAGTACTCGATGCCATCCATCGAGTCCACCTCCGCCATCCGCCCTCCATCTATTACGGCCCAAAGCTTCGAGCTTAAGCCGTCCTTGGTGACGTGGATCCAGCAGGATCAATTTTCGGGTGCACCCATGGAGAGCCCCATTGAGCATTTGGACTCCTCCTTGGAGAAATTAGACACATTTCGAATAAACGGTGTCACAACTGAGGCGATCCGACTGAAGCTGTTCCCCTTCTCTCTCCGAGATAAGGCCAAGCTTTGGCTTAGGGGGAAGGACCCGAATACATTCAACACCTGGGAGAAGCTCTCAAATGCTTTCCTGACAAAGTTCTTTCCTCTGGGGAAGACCATGAAGCTGAGGAGTGAGATCTCCTCCTTCTCCCAGGCTAGCCACGAGTCTCTGCACGAAGCCTGGACCAGATACAAGGAGATGCAACGAAGATGTCCCCACAATGAGCTCCCCAAGTGGCAGATCATAAATCTGTTCTATAATGGGTTGAGTGACGATTTGAAATCTTCTATGGACGCTGTGGCTGGAGGGTCCTTTATGTCAAGAAACGAACATGATGCCGGACAGATTCTGGAAAATATGGCATCTAACAATGAGCGGTGGTGTGACGAGAGAGCCACACCTAGATCTGGGGGCATACACTGAGTCGAGGATGTCGACAAATTATCCAGCAAGTTTGAGTTACTGTCGACCCAGATCTCCGCATGATGGTAGGCACCGGTGGCACCGGTACACAACAGATTGCTGCGGTGGAATCTGAAGTTTTTGGAGAATTCGACGGTGGTGACATCTCACCACCGTTGAATCAGGCGTGCGCATTGTTTTACAATCCTACAGGGAATGCGCCTTTTCCACCACGAACCAACTCCAACCCGGCCTACTCTCCAAACAACCGGAATCATCCAAACCTTAGCTACCGGGCGCCTTATCAACAGCCGACTCAGCAACAACAGCAGATATATCAGCCGGCTAGGCCTCAGCAGCAGTTTCAGCAGCAGCAATTTCAGCAGCAACAACCTCCACAACAGTACCAGCAGTACACTCCAAGGAATCAACAGCCCATCCAGCAATAATATGGTCAGCAGAGGGCCATCTCTCCAGTTGAGTCCCTCTTGACTCAATACATCGCCAACCATGAGAAGATAAATCTGAAGCTGGAGATGAGACAGAGAGTCCTCACTGATCAGGTGACCCAGCTGGGGTTGCAAGTGGTGAACCTTCAGAGGCCGCAGAACCTATTACCGCCAAAGCCTGAGGTGAACCCAAGGGGGGTAAATCGGACCTTGGCGCTCACGCATGAGCATGAGAACCTGTCCGCCATCGTCTTGAGGAGCGAAATGTAAATACCCACGAGAGTGCCCCCCCAAAGGACCGGAAGCACCGTTGGTCGTGGAACGACCAATTAAGAAATTAAATGACGACGGTGCTTCATCACCAAAGCCAACTACTCCGGAGGGAGTTCATGGAGAGGAGAAGAAAAAGGATGAGGAAGGGAACCTCAGAGTGTTCAAGCCCGTTGTGCCTTTTCCACAACGGCTTGCCCAAGCCAAAATTGATGAGAAGTATGGCAAATTCTTTGCCATGGTAAAAGATCTGAGCTTACAAATCCCCTTCCTCAAGGCCATCGAGACAATTCCCTCATATGCCAAATTTCTAAAAGACTTGGTGACACGAGGATCAAGAAAGGAGAAGGTCGTAGTAATGGCGGAGTGCATCGCCCTTATTCAACGCGCAAATCCGCCCAAGCTCAAAGAACCAGAAAGTTTCTCCATCCCTTGCTCTATTGGGGAAGTGCAAATCCAGAGGGCGCTCGTCGATCTAGGAGCGAGCGTCAGTCTAATGCCCCTGTCGCTATACAAGAGAATAGGGATGGGAGACTTGGAGCCCACCGGCCTGACATTACAACTTACTGACCGTTCGGACAAGTACCCGGTGGGAGTAGTAGACGACCTCCCCGTTGATTTGAGAGGAATACAAGTACCGGTTGATTTTGTGGTGATGGACATGCCGGAAGACAAGCATACCCCTATTATCCTTGGACGGCCCTTTATGGCAACCACCGGAGTTTTGATAGACGTGAAGAATGGGAAGCTTTCCCTCAACGTCGGCTAAGAAAAAGTCGAATTTGAATTGGGGTTGTCGATGAAGTACCCCGATCCTCCGGATGACCCTAGTATCAATGCGCTGGAGATGGAAGATGTGAGAGCTGTAGAGGCATGCTCGTGGGAAATTCTCTCGAGAAATCCCCCCGACCACTTGGGAAACCTTGGAGAGCAAGTTGGCTCCCCAAAGAAAGAAGTTGCTGATGAGGCGGTCGCCCGACTTGTGATCCCTCCCGGATTCCCAAAAGCTCCTCCTACGTGGAGAAAAGGCAAAGAGCCCATGGGGCTCATCGGGGATGAGGTCCGAATCCTTACACGAGTGGCGGAAGACGCCAATATGAAGGAGAAGCCCCCGGACCCCGTCGACAAAGGGAGAGTGGTTGAGCAAGTTTTCTTGTCGCCATCGGCTATGCCAAAACCAACCAGCTGTGAAATTGAAGCGATGCCAAACTTTGGGCATCACCCGTATCGGCCACCTTGAACATCATCAACGGGCGTCGAGCTAACGACGTTAAACAAAAGCGCTTCATGGGAGGCAACCCATGCTCTAAACCCTTCGTTTCCATTTTTAGGATTATTTTTAACTTTGTTTTATCTATTTTTAATAAATAAATCCAGCCGCAAGAACTTCCGTTGAGGGACTAAAGGCTGTTTGTGCACTTTTGCAGAAAACAAGGCCCCAACCGATCGGTTGATAACTCACCCGATCGGTTGAGATGTATCAGCTGCCGACCGTATCAGTCGCTCAACGAACTGATCGGGTGAAGGCATGTGAGATCGGGTGATGGACCGGGTAAACTGGGCTGAATTCTCGGAAATTTTTGGGAAATGATCAACCGATTGGTTGATACACTGAGAGATCGGGTGACAGACCGGATGAGCTGTACCAAACTCTCGGAAAATTTATGAAGCAGCAAACCGATCGGGTCGTCGGGTCGCCTGTAGCCGACTTTCAGCAAAAATTTCGACCTAAAAGTGAACCGATCGGGTGACAACTCACCCGATCGGTTCGACTTAAATTCCAATAAATAGCCCCCCCCCCCCCCCCCCCCGCGCCCGTTCGTTCCGCCCTTGCCCTATTTCGAATTCCAGATCGTCGTTTCGACTCCCCCGCTTTCGTCTGACCTTGTTCTTCCCCTAAATCAACCCCAATCGATCTCCCCCTCTCCCTATCCATCTCTCCATAGATTTCTCCCCATCATCGTCGATTTCGCCCGCACACAAAACCCTAACTTTCACCCATTCTCCCCCATTTTTGAAACTTGCTGGAAGGATTGCCGCGGCTTCACACGTGCTCCTGTCGTGTAGCATTGAGGCGTCTACGAGCAACGATCTTCATCTCATTTGGGTAAACTCGCTCCTTAGCTCAATTTTTATTTTGCCCTAAATATTTCATTTTGCTCGTTGGCCGTGTTAGTGTGTATTCATCATCTTTTGCACACACACACACACACACACACACACACACACACACACACACACACACACACACGACTCCTGCACAATGCCTCCTCGCCGTGCTAAGCCCACCGACACCAGCTCTTCCAACCCTAGGCCCACCCGTCGCGCTCGTCGCACACAACCCCCCCCCCCCCCCCCCCCCCCCCCCCCGCTCAATCGACCACCACCAATTCATCTACCACCCCACGCACCACTTCCCCCGTTTACATTGGCGATGCCGAATTCGGGGTGTCATTCCAGGACGACGACCAATCCGACCGGTTCGTGGCCATGCTCCTCCTAGCTGGACATGGTGGTCGGGAAACTCAGGAGTCCGTCAACCGAGACATGTCCGTCCTTCAAAGCCTCATTCGTCACATTCGCATTGACCCACCCGATGTCTCCGAGCTTCACATTCCACCCCCCACCACTCCTGGTCCCCAGCACAGGCCCCCATCACCACCCCCAGTGGGTGGTGCCTCTGCTTGATACTTTCCCATCCAGCTTTTGCCTCCCCCTATTTTTAGTGCCCATCTGTCTTTGCGGGGCCCTGCTTTACCACTGCTAGGGGGAGGACCCATCCTCGTGTCGTGCCCCTTATTTTTTATTATATTATATTATTTTTTATTTTTCATTTCCATTCTTTTCTTTTATTGACTTTCCCCTCGCTTATCTCTGCATATTCACGATCACATCATCTTGCTAGCATTGTCATGTCTAGCTTGGGGGAAGCCAAACCTTTTTCTGTGTGCTGTCGTGTTTTGTTTTTCTTTGTGTGTTTGTTTATTTGTCATGTCGTGTGATTTTTCTTTCTTTTATTTAGTTTTAGTTTTATTTTCTGTTTTTATGTCGTGTGGTGTGCTTTTTATCTTTATTTCTGATTTTCATTTTCGTTTGTTTGATTTTCTTTTCTTTCGTATGTTTTTGTGTCTGTGCGTATTCCCCCCATATTCATTTCCCTCCCGTATTTAATTCTATTGCATTGAGGGCAATGCAAATTTCAGCTTGGGGGAGTCGCACTTCGTGCATCGTTTATGTCCCTTTTCTTCGTTATTTGAGTCGTTTTTCTCCATCTTTTTCTTTTTCTTTCTCTTTTCTTCTTTTTATCTCTTTCTCCTAGAGATGAACCCTATGATGAATTGCCACAAGATCACACACACCTAGCATGGCATCGATAATCACACTCACTAGCCCTAGGATATCGAGTCTTCTTGCATTTCATGCATCGTGTGTCCACTTAGCTTTTTGTGAGTCGTGCGTCGTGCTTAGATGTGTGGTGTACTTCTGCTTTGTGATTTTACTTTATATACCTGTCTAAGAATGACCCCTAGATTATCATGCTTCAATTTGATTATGCGGTATTTATTTCTCCTGTCTGCTTCTGCATGCTTTATATACATCGTGTACTTCATTTCGCATGCGTCGGGATTCCACAATTAAGGACTAGGATAAACCATTTAGCATATGCTCTAATTAGCGAGTAGAGTTTCCTTTGCCGAAGTGTTTAGAATCCGATTTCTTTTTTTGTTTTACTTGGTGCAAAATCCCCTCGTCGTGTACCGTTCTCCCACTTGGGAGAGTACACATGTGTATAGCCAAAAACCCAAAAATCCAAAAAAACTAGAGAAAAGAAAAGAAAAACCCAAAAAGATGAGAAAATAAAAGAAGAAAAATTGTATAGCCAAAAAGCCAATAAAAAATACAAATACCCAAAACCCAAAAAATTCCCGTGTGAATATTTTTTCCTACTTGCCGTGAATAAAGGGAAGGCGAGAATTTGCACCGAGTGTTCTACTCTACATCATCTCAACCCCCATCGGTTTCGAAAACACATGGCTAAGGACTTTTTAGCTATTATCTAGGCTATAGTGTGGTGATTTCCTTAACCCTAGTGGTGGAGTCCCTGACGCATGATATGTTTTGATTCTCTCTCTATTCTCATGCATGCTTGAACTACTTATATTCACCGCATTGTTCAATTCGAATCGATATTTGGGTCATTTCCTGGATTTGTGTATATCGAGCTTTATCGTACATCGTAGATGTGACACCGTCTGCTAGCACACGACCACACTCACTCGCGCTTCACCGCGTGGGCCCACGGCACTTGTCTGGACTCGTATTCCTTGGTTTAATGATGCGATTTGGCGTTTGCTTGCTTGGTGTGTCGTTTTTGATTTTGTTGGCCCAGATGGGCGATCTAGAATATAGAGTTTTCTTTTTCTCTCTTTCTCATTATTTTCACCCTCCGAGCTCCTACTCTCACTCGTCTTCCTCGAGGACGAGGAAGAGTTCAGCTTGGGGGAATTTGACGTGCGTTTATATATCATATATTTGTGCACGTTTTCTTCCGTGTTTTTCCGTATTTTACTACCGTCTTATATTGGTTTTCTCGTGTTTTCTTGTTTTCTTTCACTTTTCCGTGTTTTTCGTTTTTTGCATGAGTTTACTGGCATATGGGACATAAAACGACGATATCATGAGTCCCCGGAGCAACGAGAGGAGTCACACGTGATCCAGGGGGTCAAACGACGAAGATCGCATCTTTCAGCCCCTCACCCGACCGGTTGGTCATTTCCAACCGATCGGGTGTTGCACGCGTGCACCACCCGGACACAAGTTGGAGCGGCCAAGAAGTCACCTGGTCGGTTCAGTGAACGGTTCAAACGCCCCAACTCTCTGGAAATCCGATGCTGAATGCCAACCGATCGGGTGAACTTCACCCGATCGGTTCACCTGTAGCCGATTCTCCGAAGCCACGACACAGAGAGATCAACCGACCGATTCACCCGACGGCACGAAGATCCAACCGATCAGCTGCAACCTCAACCGACCGTGCCGTGGTGACCGGTTGGAATCCTATTCTGCGCTGCCGAAGAAACGAAGCAGGTCACCCGATCAGGTGATATCGTTTTCTA
>JAULAV010003109.1:0-25000 GCA_030789695.1 Scilla litardierei | reverse complement strand
TAGTCAACTTATGTTGGACTTCTTCCAACATACTCTACGCAGAGATTTTACTAAAAGACCGAACTAACTCTACGACACTAACTCCCATTGACCGGGTGAGACGAATCCTCTCTTGGCCACTACTCTCCTCGTACACTTCAAGTGACACCCAATCAAAGACCTTTCGACAGGCCTAGCCTCGAAGTTAGGTCAGTGATCTAAATGACACTGTTCACGCACAGGTTCATAAATTGACCTCAAGTCAAATGACCAACTTGCCTATAATCACTAAGAGTTATCATTGACAGATTGGTCAATGTAACCATATGATGACTCTTGTGGATCGTTCAGTAAACTCATTCTCTAATGAGCACCTGTGTCTCGTCTCCGACTTCGCCAAGTCGAACGATCATGAGATCATCGCCACCGCTAAACGGTGAAGACTAAGACACAATGGTCTATCCGATGTTTCGATATATTTGTCTCGAAACATCTATGACCACGAACCCTTTTAGACTTATGTCACAGACGGTCAAACATTTCTCCATGATCGAGATACTCATCTCGATACCTGTTTGAACTTGCATAAAGTCTCAGGACTTTACCTAAGTTGATATCAAATGTTAACTACATTACAATATAACTTAGATAAATTATTACCAAACAGCTTACTGTTATTTTGAACAAGATGTTTGTGCTATTCACACAGAGATAAATAGCCTCGAGGGCATCATATCTCTACAACTCTAACTCTAGTTTTAGAAGTTTAAAACAAGTGTACTAGTATGAACGATAGGGTAACACATTAACTTAACCAAGCGATGACTATATGGAGAATCAATATCGATTTGAGCATACTCCTTGTGAACTTAGAGACCTAATTAAATAAGGTAAAACTCAATTGCATGTTAATTATGTTCGCACTTATCATAATTATGAAAGTTACCCATAACTATATCGATGGAAAAAAGTTCATAATCGACACTCTTAAAATTGATCCTCGAATCTGTGTCAAGGATCGTTCGGTGTCAAGGCTGTATCACCATAGTAAGGCTCGCCCTATGTAGGGATAATGGTCCTACTTGGCCAAACCTGACTGGCCACGTTTACCTGGGTCATAATAGAATTTCAATTATCATCGAATGCAAACATTGATTATATAGACCTTGAATGAGTTACATTGACCCTTTACATGCATCTCTCTACTATACTCATTACACGTAAACTCATGCTCACCAGGTTGACATACTTATCATATACATCCAGGCCTGCAATGATATTACACCTGACACTTACATGAAATATTGATACAATTGTTGGATGATTGCTTGCATTTAAATATTCACATCACCTTATGCTTGTCATAAACTATTAATAGATTGCTATTGGTGCTGAATTATCACATGTAATGTTGTATGAAATGACTTGTTGGAATAATGTGACACATTGACATACAGTGTTGAAACATAATGATTGAATGACATATCATATTAGAACATCATGCTGGACTATCCTGTTGAAATTGAATGCTTAAAATAGTTGATACTGCAATGGTTTTTTGGGGTAACTTATATTAGAGAAATTGTAGGAGCGACCGCGAGTCTATCCACAATTTGAATCGTACCGTACCAACCGTCTAAAATGAACCCTACTGACCGTCGAACATGAAGTGAGATACACTCAGGTGAGCACCCCCGTGGCAAGAGATAGGCTTAATGGTAGCATATTATACTTTCTTATATGAGTCACATAGATTCTAGTTTTAGATACTGCTTGTACCATCTATGTTACTTCTTTGTACGTCTTTACTGCTATTGCATGCTAGTCTTACTATTTTTATCACCATGCATGCTGGTTAAACTATTGTCACTATCATATCACTTATGTCATACCACAGTTGTTGCACTCGTACTTTACTTACCGCACTTGCACCACCACCGTTGCATTACTTATCACACTTGCATGCTTGGCTATTTTTACTTTACTTGTCGCACTTGCATGACTGCCTATAATTAGTTTCCATAACCTGTGCATTTCCATGCTTGTGCACTACTTTTACTACTTTTTCTAGAATTGTTGTGACTTACCTACGGTTCCACTTCGTGGCATTACAGACGACACACAGGTTAGTGAAGATGCTCTTGAGTTTGAGGAGCCTGAGTTTGACACTGAGACCATAGATTTATAGAGTTTGAGTTGGGTGTGTGTGATGTACTTTCATATGTTTTTCTTTTCTGCTTTACCTTTCATGTATTTGGTGTAAGAGTTGTTGTGTGTTGTACTTCAGTTATGGATTATAATAAATGGACACTTATTTGGGTATTTAGTACATTTCTGCACCATATGCTATATATTTTTACTAGTTAACTGCTGGACCTGTGAATGTATCAAATAAGTAATGGCCCCTGAAGAGCGGGTTATTACAATTAAAAAGCGTCTTACAAATATCACATAAAGAACAGCAAGAAAAACCTCCAGAAAACTCCAGAAAATCGTCAAAAAAGGAAAGAGTTCGAATAAAAGGCATCTTTTTATCATTTAGAGCCATTCCGTATACATAATTACCTAGCACACGGCCATTCCAAATACCCTAATGACCTAGGTTTTCACTGCACTGCCATCAACATGCACGGCCATGTCGACTGATCGGCACGACCGTGTCAGTCAGTCCTCTGTGCCTTAGAGATTTCAGCGACTCCTGGAGCACGGCCGTGTGGCACAACCATGTTGTCGGTCTTCAATCAGTCATAAATCCAGCATGGATGTGTCACAGATCTACAATCTGCCTCCTCCAACTGATACTTTGACACGGTCGTGTATGCACCAACACAGCCGTGCTGAGTCTCTTACTCCTCCTTATAGCCTCCATGCTTGACAATGCCTCTTTTCTCTCTATCGTTTCCTCCTTCGGTCTTTATTTCATCGAAAATGCATCGTTTTGGACACGAATACTTGAAACATAGAGAAAACATACCTCAAACATTAAAGTAGCAAAAGATGGTAAAAAGCGACCAAAATACGATGATGGCACAAAATAAAGGGGAAAAATAAGAAGGAAAAAGGGCAGAAAACATATATATAATACACCTAACACATACTTTAGTCCATAGATGGACTTAACCAATCTACAAGCTTTTCTCTTGCTCCCACAGACTTTGTCTCCTTCTAGCTGTGTCATGGAAATACACTCTTCTAAATCTCCATTTATAAAATCTGTCTTTACATCCATTTGCCAGATTTCGTAGTCATAGTACACCACTATAGCAAGAAGAATCTAAAAGGATTTGTGCATGGCAATTGGTAAAAAGGTTTCATCATAGTCTGCACCAAACCTTTAATAATTTACTTTAGTAACTAGCCTTGCCTTAAAGGTCTCTACCTTCCTATCTGCACTGATCTTCTTCATATAGATCCATTTGTTCCATATGGGTTTGACCCCTTTGGGAACATTTTCCAAAGCCCATACTTTATTGGTGTGCATGTAATTCATTTTAGATTTCATCACATCAAGTCATCTTGTAGAGTCCCCACTTTGCATGGCTGCTTGTAACTGGTAGGTTCATCATCATCCATGATGCTATACTCTATTCTGACATCGACGAGAAACCCAATGTATCTCTCCGATGGATGGGAATGTCTACCAGATCTTTTGATTAGCCGAGTTTCATCAACTGAAGCATTGATGTCAGATTTTGTCACTTGGTATGTTAAAGTTTGTGTTTTGGATCCTCTTCTAGATCTATCACTTCGCCTAATCTCTCTTCACAAAGAGACTCCTTCTATTGTAAGGTGGCATGTTAGGCAACAAACACATTTTGTTCCTTAAAGCGATAGAATCAGTATCCTTTTGAATTCTTTGGATACCCCATAAACTTGCACATGACGTGCGTTTATATTTCATATATTCACGCACATCTTCTTTGTGTTTTTCAATTGTTTTCCACCGTTCCGTACACTTTCTCTTGTGATTTTTATCTTTCTTTCACTTCTTTGTGTTTTTGTGTAAATATAGGAGATTTCCAGCGTTGGGGACATTCAAAGCGAATATCACGAGTCCCTGGAGCAACGGGAGGAGTCACGCGTGATCCAGAGGACCAAACGTCGAAGAAAACAAGGTTTCAGCCCTCAACCGATCGGGTAGACAGAGCCACCCGATCAGTTGATGCACGAGTATCCACCCGGACAGGAGGTGCAGAGAAGAGCAGCTCACCCGGTCGGTTAAGTGATCGGGTGAGATCGACAGAGCTCTCTATCTATTTGAAGCTGAATTCCAACCGATCGGGTGACATATCACCCGATCGGTTCATCTTTAGCCACGATTCCTCAAATGGCGACCCGGTCACGCCACCCGCTCGCCTTAGTGCCCGGTAAAAGATCTTCAAAGCTGTCACCCGATCGGTTGATGAGTCAACCGATCGGGTGGTAATTTTTCTGTGGGTTTTACTAGTTATTTGGACCCGAACCGTTTGGGCTTTTGTGGGGGGGACTATAAATACCATATGCTGGACGATTGATGGGAGATCTTCTTCTTGTTCTTCTTCGGTTCTTCTAGGTCTTTTTTCCCCTTTTCTTGTGAGCTTTAGGTTAGTTTAATTAGGGTTTTTGGTCAATAAATCTTGTAAAGGATTAAAGATTCTATGTCAAGATAAGTATTTTCTTCTCTCATTTTCCACTGTTTTGTGTTATTTTCATTGTTGCTTGATGGTGACTGTTTATTTGTCTTTTTCATTGCTTGTTTTTATGTTCTTCACCATCGAGTAGCGTTTGATGAACCCTAATACGGGTTAGAATAGGATTGATGCTTGGGTTGTTTCATTTGACTTGGTTGCATGGTATGTGTTCGATGAAATGTGTCAATGGGGTTTCTAGCAATCTGAGTCCAATTCGTATGGCAACACACTAGTTGTGTTGGGGACTGGGGTCCGGTGTCTTGTCGAGTCAAGATCCGCTTTGATATATTGCTACCTTTTTGGCCATTAGGGTTACGCGGGGGTGTTTCATTGTCATTGGCGGGAGAAAGACCGCCTCTGACCGTCGGGCCAAGGGGAAAAACTTGGCAGTTGACTCCCTAGCCATAGCTCACGCCCCTAGCGTAGACATCGAGTCCTAGCGCGTGGGAACGGCTTGGATGAAATGTTGAGAGTTATCATTGTGGCCTTAATGCTCCCGGTTGCAGAATGTGTTAATGTACATAGGAATGCCCACCGTCCGAAACCGGGTAGACCTAGCGTACTGATCATCGACCGGAATATCAGGCCCATGGACGCTAGGTACCACCTTTTGGGGAAATGTCTCACACTGGGTCAAGTCAAATGCCAAGTGTCATGAATGCTCTAGCCTGTGTTAGCGGGGATTCATTTCTTTTCTTTTTTTATTTCCTTCTTTTATTTCTACACTTCCACCCACATTATCCGCGTAGCTAGCACACAACCTAGGCGAGGCTAGTAGCCATTCAAGCCATCCACCTCCCTGAGTTCAATAAACCCGCAACCTACACTAACCGTGCACTTGCGGTAAAACGACACCGCGCCCAAACCGTAGACGGGGCACCGGTCAAGTTTTTGGCACCGTTGCCAGGGAGGCGTTCGGTTTGATATTAGCTTAGCTTGGGTTCGTTAGACTCCTCAAAAAAATACAATAACCAAGAATTGTTTCCCCCAACATTATATTATCTTTTTGTTATTTTCTTGTACTATTGACGCTCATATCTAGTTTTCTTATTTTTTGTTGTCCATGTATCTTTGATATTGCCATGTGGAGATCAGATTTCGATGCTCAGATGGGAGGCTACGATCCATATTCATTTGTGGTTTGTGAGACTTATGGGATGGCGGGCCACGTGTGTTATGATTGCCCATTTACGTTTGAGAGCCTCCCCTTACACCAAGGCCAAACATTTTCCCACAACCTTAGCCCAAACACCTACCATCCATTTCCTCAATCTTATATCCCTCCACAAACGCAAGAAGAATCAAGCCTCGTGTCTCTCCTTAAAAGTGCCATGTTTAACCAAGGCCAACTATTACAAAACTTGATGGTACCAATCACTGAGCTTACACCAAGGAGAGGGGATGAAGGAGAGGATATACCCACTTTCATGGTTGAGACCACCATCTCATCGGCCACCATGGAAACATCTCAAGCCGATACCTCGTTTTTTCAACACTACCACTTGGATGACGAAGCATTTTTTGATGATGATAGTGAGCATGGGGTGATTTCTATAGGATCTGTGGAAGAGACTTCTTGTCTTGATTTGGATACCCCACATGAGTCCTATGAGAGCACTGAGGAGTTTACAGATATTATGCATACCGGAGAGCAGGATGTGCGTGAGGACGAAGGCACCAAGACCACATACGAGGGGTCCGCTCTACATCCACCCCCACAGCCATCTCTGTCGCAGCTTCCTCCTTGGTCTGTGGTCAACCGCGAGGATATCCTTTAGGACATCGGGCAGATGGTGGAGTATGAGCATATCGTTGAGGAAAATGTGCATGAGGGCTTAGATACGATGGTCCACTCCATGGAGCCCGAGTCACATCTACCTTTACCGTCGCTCTCCACTTCTTCTGCGGTTGAGAATCTACTTGAGCATATTGCCCCTATTCAGGGAGATTTTCATACTCACTCTCAATCCACTTTTGAGTCTCGCTTTTCACTTCCTATTTTGTTAGACTCATATATATTTGACACACCATATCTCTCGCAGGACACATGATCTACTTCCCTTGAGGTATGCTGCGGTGTGTCACCACATGGAGAGCCACTTCTCTTGGAGAGCGAGGATTTGGTTGTCGCTAGTACAGAGGATAGCGACCCATTCTCAGGGAGTATTCGTCACCCTTTTATTATGTTTCCATCTTATGTTTACGATTATCTCTGGGATACATTTATTTTGGGAAATAATTTCTTGCCATGGACTAATGCATCTCGTCCTTTGCAGGTCACAGGTGGACACCTACGAGGGATACTTGGAGGTGCATTGCTTGGGTCCATTGGCACACGTGGCACAGCACTTCTGGCGGAGCCACAGAAGGAGCAGTTAGAGCAGCTGCCTACCCCACTCCATATCTTGGATCCTCCTATGCTCAGGTGTATCCTAATCCAGTAGTGTAAAAATTTACCGCTTTCTAGTTTAGATTAGAATAATTTCGTCTCCTCTCATTAGCGAGGGGAGCGTATCTAGGATTTGCTTTTGCATCATAATAACCCATCATGCTGTGCCCTTCTATCATTTCACCCACATCCTCTACTGAGGAGGACGAGGACACTTCCTCTTCTACAGTCTGATTTCTTTCTTTTCTGATTTTCCCCTGGCATATATCTTCATTACCTCGATCATATCATTTCGCTAACATTGTCTTGTCTAGCTTGGGGGAAATCGATTTTCGTGTGTTTTGTCATGTGATTTCATTTTGTGTCGGTTTATATGTGTCGTTTGAATGTACTTTTGTTTCTCTTATTTTTTGTGTTTCTTTTTCTTTATTTTTCAGTTTCGTTCGTGTGTTTTTCATGTTTTTCATTTATTGTGTCGGTGCATCCCCCCCCGTTTTTCATTACCCTCCCGGATTTACTTCTATTGCATTGAGGACAATGCAAGTTTCAGCTTGGGGGAGTTGCACTTTGTGCGTCATTTGATTCGCTTTTCTTCGTTTTTGAGTCGTTTTCCATCGTGTTTTTCTTTTTCTTCTCATCTTTTGTTCTCTCTCTCCTAGAGATGAACCCATATGATGAATTGCCACATGATCTCACACACACACACCTAGCATAGCTTCGATAATCTCATTCACTAACCCTAGGAAGCCGAGTCCATTGCATTTCATGCTTCGTGGGTTCACTTTGCTTTTGTGTGAGCTGTTTGTCGTGACTAGCTAAGGGTGTACTTCTATTTTGTGATTTTGATTTATATAACTATCCTTGGTTGACCCCTTGATTATTATGCTTCGATTTGAATATGCAGTATCTGCTTCTACTTTCTGCTTTTATATGCATGTTATATGTTTATATCGTATGCTTCAATTCGCATGTGTCGGGATTCCACAAACAAGGACAAGGATAACCCATTTAGCATATGCTCTAAATCGCGAGAAATATCTCCTTTGCCTAAGTGTTTAGAATCCCATTTCATTTTTATTTTACTTGGTGCAAATCCCCTCGTCGTGTACCATACTCCCACTTGGGAGAGTATACATGTATATATCCCAATATCCAAAAACCCAGGAAAAAGAAAGAAAAGAAAATAGAAAAGAAAAAATATGTATATCCAAAAATCCAAAAAAAATACAAATACCCAAAACCGAAAAATTTCTAGTGTGAATATTTTTCATATCTACCGAGAATAAAGGGAAGGCGCGAATTTGCACCGAGTGTTCTACTCCACACCTTCTCAACCTCCATCGTTTTCGAAAACACTTGGCATAGGGGCCTTAGAGCTATTATCTAGGCTATAGTGTGGTGATTTCCTTGTCCCTAGCTGTGGAGTCCCCGATGCATGATACGCTTCTATTCTTATACTCTTCTCATGCATGCTTGAGCTAATATTCACCGCAATTTCAAATTGAATTCATATTTGGGTCTTTCTTTGGGTATGTGTATATGGAGCTTTATTGCACGATGTAGTTAGTGACACCGTCTACTTCCACACGACTACACTCACTCGCTGTAACGACCACTTTTCTTTGTACGATGTTCGTGCACGTGCTTTTGGCCGTGCACGTGTATATTCTAGACTATGGTTGTTTGTGAACACTTTGGTGTGATATGCCGTTGTGAACGTCTCTGAGAGTAGTAAATTGTGGCACTAATTTGGAACGACGTTTCTCGAATCGTTTCCCCACAATTTAACCTTATTCGATGAGACGTTGCGATTTTCACTTTTGACGGGAGAAGTTCCTATTTTTAGTCTCGTCGTCCGACGTCGAAATTGTGATTCGTCTTCTCTGTCTTCTTTCTCTCGTCGTCCCGGTCACCCCAGTATTTATCTTACAATTTTTGGACTCCGTTTAACACACTTTCAATATTTTGCCCAATCCCCTATTATTTAACCCTGAGTTTTTTGGTATATAACCCACTAAGTATTCCTATTATCTTAACCTACTTCGTTACAAGCCATGTCATGATGCCTAGGCCTGCATTCTTTTTAATCTTGGGTCCTTTAATATTCTTATAACAAACAATTCTAACCTAGAAATAAATCCTAGCTAACCTACCCTATGGCCCATTCACGTGAGCCTTGGCCTTCTTCTTAGCAAATGAAACCCTGCTACCCTATCAATATATATAATAACCCTATGGCCCCTAGCCCACATATCAGCCCTCACCTCTTTAAAAGAATAACCTAGGTTCTAACTTCTCCCAGAAACCATCGAAAGCGCCGCCATCTCCGTTCTTTTGCAGCAACCACGCAAAACCTGCAGCCCACCCCGTTCGCGTTCTCCTCCCTCAACCCGTCACCGCCTGACTTCCTCTCCTCCACCCCGATGTCCGACGACCAGACCCGCCACCGGACGGACCGCCGCGTCGCCCTTCATTCGCAGCAGCGCCCAACGGCTGCGGCGACGGCGGTTGCTCTTCGCAACGGTCTCCACGGTGTCGTAGCCAAGCCCGCAGACCCCCACGACTCCCCGCAACCAGCTCCGCCACCCCACGGCGTTCACTCGACCGGATCACTTGCCCAGTGCCTGTAGTGGACGGCACCGTCTCCCAGCGCCATTGCAGCACCGCTATTCACCGTCTGTTGCACGACAGTCACCCCCAGCCTCGCGCCGACATCTCCTTTGCTCATCTCAGGCCACCTGAGTTCCTCCGGCCTTCACCTCCCCCGCAAGGCCGCGCTCTCCACCTGCACGTGAACGCAAGAAGAAGTGAAGGTCAGTAACTACTTACATTTGTAAATTATGTTATATAATGGTATAAATTGAGTAGCATAGGTTAATAGGCAGCCCGAGTCCCTATGTGTTGTATATGCACAGTAGTACTAAATGCGAGGTTGGGAAATTTGTATGTGATTATTTGTGCTGTTAATGAGTTAATAAACAGTAAGTTTTATTACGCTAAAGCCTTGGAGATTATATATATATATATTATTATAATATGGATAGAGAATGTAGGCCTTATAGAATACTAGTGTATCTTACATAACAAATAGCTGCAAGATAATTTGTTATAGCCATTAATGAACTTCTCTGTGCACTAGGTATGTTATTAGGATTTTTACAGAGGTAAGGGTTATATATATAATTGGTATTTTGGCTTAGTTAACATATAGGCCACATTGATATGAACGCGAAACCGTATCAGATTGGAGAATTTAACTAAAATTGGTTTATTAGACGTCACACGTTGCCTAATAATTTCTTGTACCATCGTAACAAACTTATTCGTGCTCGTGATTTTATCACAGAGTATCCATCTTCCTATACCATGCGGGCTACAGGAATCCAACCCCTGACGTCGCTACCCGACGTCAGAGTAGCTCTCGCGTCGTGTTGAGGCCGGTGGACTTGTGCATGTAGGTTGTTTGTGACTTGGACTCTCTTGGACGGTGTTTCTCAGACGTTGTACTTACAGGCAAGTGAAACTTGCCAACTCTTGTGTAGGGCCATGTTTTTAGGCCACTTCCTTGTTTTTAGCGTAAAAGAGACTAGTCAGTGAAATGATAGCTGGCTAGACGCTTACTTGATCTAGTTTGACAACGAAACTAGATCCGTCACCTAAATTGGTCTAGCTTGACAACGAAGCTAGGTCCAACCCTTTAAACTTGTTAAATCATGCATACTAAACTGTCACGTTTAAATTCCTTATCTATACGCACTTTTAACTGACATGCATTGCATCCTACATGTCATCCAAGTTGATTGTTGCATTCGTAGCACACGCTACAATACTTATACTCGTACTTCCTTGTCCGGCTAGGTGCACCCCTAGGCCATCATGTTAAAACACTTCCTGGCTCGTGATCCAGAAGCGGGCCTCATGTGTTGGTCAAAAGCCAATGCCCGATACACGTGGAGGGGTAGGGATAAACGGTCACCTGAGCTTATTAATGGCCCGATCAGCCACTCTAGCCAGAAGGCGGAATCTCTGTGCACGAGATGCTTACTTTACTTGTCTTGTACTAGTGAGTGTTACTTGTATGACTTGTCATACATGCCATGTTTATATGCCATGATCGTACCTTACTTTACTTTACTTTACTTGTTGCACTCATACTTTAACTGCCATGTCATTGCATTCATGCTAGAACTGCTAGCTTGCTTTACTTTTGCCTATTTTTAGTTTCCTTGCACAAGTCTCTTGTAGACTTGCTGACATGTGCCCCTTGCTCTTTTGGGTGTCACATGTTAGACCCTGAGCTAGAAACCGTTGCTGAGTACGTGGTGTTTTGCTAACGCTGAGCCTGAGTCCATGTCTGCCTAGGAGGAGTTTTGTGGACATCGGTGACCCTTCTTGGTGACTTTGCTGAGTTTTCTTTTGTTTTAGGTTGTGCTGTTAGTTGTTGGTGCGTGACACCTTTGTTTTGTACGTTGTACCTTTGTTGGCCATGTGTGGGCCTTTAGACTCTTTTATTTCAGCCTGGTGGCTTTTTTTGTGATGTTGAAACTTATTTTATGGACATTATGAGATATCTCTTTTTTCTCATTTCATTATTATTATCTTTGTTCCGTTCGCGTAGCAAGAACCTGCAGTTTAAATTTGATTGACGCTTATCGGACTTGCAGCTTTACAGCTTCAAGTCTGAGCGGACCTTCTCACGCTTCGCCTCCATATTTTTGGGAAGCGGGGCGTGACACTCGCGCTTCACCGCGAGGGTCACGACACTTGTTGGACTCATATTCCTTGGTTTAGTGTTGTGTTTTGTCGCTTGCTTGCATAGTGTAGCGTGTTTGGTTTTGTTGGCTCTGATGGGCGATCTAGGATTTTGCTTTCTCTTTCCGTCTCTTTCTCTTTATTTTACCCTCCGAGCTCCTACTCTCACTCGTCTTCCTCGAGTACGAGGAAGGGTTCAGCTTGTAGGATTTTGACGTACGTTTATATTTCATATATTCATGCACGTCTTCTTTGTGATTTTCCGTTTTTTTCCGTCGTTCCGTACACTTTCTCTTGTGATTTTTAGCTTTCTTTCACTTCTTTGTGTTTTTGTGTAAATGCAGGAGATTTCTAGCATTGGGGACATTCAAAGTAGATATCACGAGTCCCCAGAGCAACGGGAGGAGTCATGCGTGATCCAGATGGCCAAACGTCAAAGAAAACAAGGTTTCAGCCATCAACCGATCGGGTGGACAGAGCCACCCGATTGGTTGATGCACGCATATCCACCCGGACAAGAGGTGCAGAGAAGAGCAGCTCACCCAGTTGGTTCAATGATCAGGTGAGATTGACAGAGCTCTCTGTCTATTTGAAGCTGAATTCCAACCGATCGGGTGACATATCACCCGATCGGTTCATCTGTAGCCGCGATTCCTGACGTCCCCCGCATTTGTGTGCATGCAAGTGTGCAATATATATGATTGGGGGCGTTAGATTTAAATATTTATAACCGCAAGCACACAGTGTTGTAGTGTGTCTTGGGGGTCGAACTCAGGAACGCGTCATTGTGCTTGTGTCAGAAAGGATCGGATTCACCCTGTGGGTGAGCTAGCCCGAATCGGATGATGGTTTGCCACAGAAAATAGAATGCAAGGGATAAACAATATAAAGGGAAACCCAGGACTTCGGCTTCCACCCTATCGTGCGATTCTCACCAATACGGCCTGCGGGTAGGATAACGATCGGAATTAGGGTCTAAGGGTGAGACGTTGCCTCTAACAGTGATACAGGCGTCCCATGGGCCCGACATTCCGATCGGTGCCCAGGATGATACGTCGGACTACCCAGGTTCGGTCAGTGGGCATTCCCATGTCCATTAACACTGATTGACTCCGGGAGCACTAAGCTCACAACGATAACTCCCAACATCTCGTCCTGCCGCTCCCGCGCGCTAGGATTCGATGTCTACGCTAAGGGCGTGAGATATGGCTAGGGAGTCAATCGCCAAGTTTATTCCCCCTTGGCCTAACAGTCAAAGGAGGTCTTTTTCCCGCAGATGACAATGAAACACCCTGCGTAACCGATAGATTCCTAATCCCTATCGATTTCCTAGTCCTATGGACGCAGCAGAGAGAACCCACGAACGGGTTTCGACCAAAATACCAGATTTGGGAACTACTCACACATATTAGGCAAAAAGCAATCTAAATGAAAATCGATCGTTAAATGCATGATCAGGCGATTGAAAAGTAGTAAGAGCAATGCAAATAATACTATGTTAACATTTGGTAAAGATCAGACAACTTACAAATGTCTAGAAAATTACAGCCGTCAAGAGAGAGAAAAAACAGCAAAAATAACAACTCCCGTTTTTTGGAAACCTGGGTTTCTATATATAGAAAAAGACATCACCCGATCGGGTGAAGAATCACCCGATCGGGTGACCTGCTGCGAACTTCGGCAGCAATCTTCAAAATTTCACCCGGTCAAGTGACACGGTCGGTTGGTGGAAGCTGCTCGTCGTTTGGATCTTGAGCGTCGTCGGGTGAACAGATCGGTTTATAAATCAACCGATCGGTTGGAATTGTTGCCCAGAAAGACAGAGACTTCGGAAGTTTTGGCACGGTCAGCCGGTCGTCGGGTGAGCTCTCCTGGTCATCTCCTTCGGGGAAACGGCTACAGGTGAACCGATCAGGTGAAGGTCACCCGATCGGTTGAGTTTCAGCTCCAATTTCCAGAGAGAGAGGTCGGGTTGAACCGATCGATGACCCGGTCGGTTGACACTTTCGTTGCTTCAACGGCTGACCGGGTCTTGCACACGTGCATCACCCGATCGGTTGGCCTATCCAACCGATCGGGTGGGGGCTGAAAGATGGCGATCTTTGTCGTTTGACCCCCTGGATCACGCGTGACTCCTCCCGTTGCTCCGGGGACTTATGATATCTTTGTTTTATGTCCCCTACGCCAGTAAACTCCTGCAAACATACAAAAACACGGAAAAGTGAAAGAAAACAAGAAAACACGAGAAAACGAATACAAGACGGCGGAAAATAGTGGAGAAACACAAAAGAAGACGTGCATGAATTTATGAAATATAAACGCATGTCAAAATCCCCCAAGCTGAATCCTTCATCGTCCTCGAGGAAGACGAGTGAGAGTAGGAGCTCGGAGGGAGACAAAAGAGAGAAAAGAGAGAAGGAAGAGAACTCTGAATCCTAAATCGCCCGTCAGGGCCAACAAAACCAAAAACGACACACCAAGCAAGCAAATGCCAAATCACATCACTAAACCAAGGAATACGAGTCCAGACAAGTGCCGTGGGCCCACACCGTGAAGCGCGAGTGAGTGTGGTCGTGTGCTAGTAGTCTGTGTCACTATCTACATCGTGCAGTAAGCTCTATATACACAAATCCAAGAAATGACCCAAATATCGATTCGATTCAGAAATAGCGACGAACATATAGCTCAAGCATGCATAAGAGGAGTATGAGAATAGAAACGCATCATGTGTCAGGGACTCCACAGCTAGGGATTCAGACATCACCACAATATCGCCTAGATAATAGCTAGAAATTCCCAATTCCAAGTGTTTTCGAAAGTGATGGGGGTTGAGATTATGTGGAGTAGAACACTAGGTGGAAACTCTCTCCTTCCCTTTATTCTCGATAGGTAGGGAAATATTCACACACATTTTTTTTGGGTTTTGGATATATGTATTTTTTTTGGATTTTTGGCTATACATATATATATTATTATTTCTTTCTTTCTTTTCTCTTTTATTTTTTTTGGTTTTTATTTTCTATTTTTTTTTGGATTTTTGGATTTTGGGATATATACATGTGTACTCTCCCAAGTGGGAGAACGGTACACGACGAGGGGATTTGCACCAAGTAAAATAAAAAAAGAAATTGGATTCTAAACACTTGGGCAAGGGAGATAGTCGCTAATAAGAGCATAGGCTAAAATGGGTTATCCTGGTCCTAACTGTGGAATCCAGACAATTGCGAAATGAAGCATACGACTTATATATATTCATGCATACAGAAGCAGATAGGAGAAGCAAATACCGCATATTCAAATCGAAGCATGATAATCTAGGGGTCATTCCTGGACAGGTATATAAATCAAAATCAAAAAGTAGAAGCACACCAAATATCTAGGCACGACACACGACTCACTTAAAAGCTAAGTGGACCCACGAAGCATGAAATGCAATAAGACTCGGCTTCCTAGGGTTAGTGAATGTGATTATCGAAGCCGTGCTAGGTGTGCGTGTGATTTTCGTGGCAATTCATCATATGGTTCATCTCCAGGAGAAAGAGATAAAAAAGAAGAAAAGAAAAAGAAAAAGAGAAAGACGGAGAAAACGACTAAAAAACGAAGAAAAAAACGCAAATGACGCACGAAGTGCGACTCCCCCAAGCTGAAGCTTGCATTGTCCTCAATGCAATAAAAGTGAATACGGGAGGGCAATGAAAATGGGGGAGAATGCGCACCGACACAAAAAGACATGAAAAACAAGGAAAACAAACAAACGAACCTGAAAAGAAGAATAAATATAAAAATCACACCACACGACATATAAACAAAAAAAGAAAAGTAGAAAATCATACGACACAACATATAAAACAAACGAACAAAGAAAACATCACACGACAGCAGAACTAAAAATTTGACATCATCCAAGCTAGACGTGACAAAGCTAGCGAAATGATGTGATCATGAGTATGCAGAGATAAGCAAGAGGAAGGTCAGAAATAAAAAAGAAATCAAAAAGCAGGAGAGGAAACATCCTCGTCCTCCTCGGTAGAAGAAGTGGGGGATGCGGTGTGGGTGGGTGAAGTGACAGGTGTGCAGAGAAGAGGAGAAAGTGGTCGATGTGATGGATCAGTGGGTGTGGAGGAAGTGTGGACGATGGGTGGTGTGGAGGTGATGACGGTGAGTGGGAGGGAAATGGCGACCAATGTGGTGGAGGGTGGTGGAGGTACGGGGGTAGGTGAGGATGAAGGGGGAATGGGTGTAGGTGAGGAGGGTGGGGGGAGTGATCGAGAACGCACCTGCAATTTCTTGCGGCGCACGTATGGAGTGACGGAAGTGGAGAGTAGTGGAGCTGTGGGGGTGACAGTGGAGGGAATGGAAACGGTGGGAGTGGATGAGGTAGTAGGGATGGAAGTAGTGATAGGTGGGGATGGTCACCTAGGGGGTGATGGTGGGGGGAAGAATGTGATGGGGGAGGTGAAAATCGTCGAGGCGGAGAAGGTGGGGGTGAGGGGTGTGGTGTGGGAGGAGGTGGTCCGTGGACGTGAGTGAGAAGACGGAGGATGGAGGCCACATTCCTCTCAAGTGCGAGGAAGCGTGGGTGTGAGAAAATCGAAGGGGGTGGGTCCAAGGGGGTGGAGGATGCAACGACAGCGCGGAGCAAAGCCAACTCAATCTCGAGAGCGAGACGAGCTGAAGTGGCTCGACGAAAGGAGGAGGAGGAGGTAGTGCAGACAGGAGAGGTGGCGACAGTGGTGATCGAGACGGAAGCTGGGATGACATGACTAGGACCAGCCCCAGGGTCATCACGGTACACAGGGATGTCCTGCTCGCCTAAGTGGGCGACAGGGGTAGGTGGTCTAGGTGCGCCCGGGATGAATGGAAGGCACAACCCCCCAAGAAACTCAGGATCAGGCGGGAAGGTCCAATCTGAAATAAGATGGATGCTCATGCGAGCGTGGTTGGGCAGAATTGTCACGCCCCGCTTCCCAAAAATATGGAGGCGAAGCGTGAGAAGGTCCGCTGAGACTTGAAGCTGCAAAGCTGCAAGTCTGATAAGCGTCAATCAAATTTAAAACTGCAGGTCCTTGCAACGCGAACGAAACAAAGATAATAATAATGAAATGAGACAAAAGAGATATCTCAGAATATCCATAAAATAATTTTCAACATCACAGAAAAAGCCACCAGGCTAGAAAGAAAAAGAGTCTAAAGGCTCTAAACATGGCCAACAAAAGTACAACGTACAAAACAAAGGTGCCACGCACCGACAACTAACAGAAAACCTAAACAAAAGGAGAACTCAGCATGGTCACAAAGAAAGGTCACCGGTGTCCGCAAAACTCCTCTTGGACAAACTTGGGCTCAGGCTTAGCGTCAGCAAAACACCACATACTCAGCAACGGTCTCTGGCTCAGGGTCTAACATGTGACACCCAAAAGAGCAAGGGGCACATGTCAGCAAGTCTACAAGAGACTTGTGCAAGGAAACTGAAAGTAGGTAAAGCAACCTAACAGTTCTAGCATGAATGCAATGACTTGGAAGTTTAAAGTATGAGTGCAACAAGTAATGTAAAGTAAAGTAAAGTACGAGCATGGCATTTAAACATGGCATGGATGACAAGTTATACAAGTAACACTCACTAGTACAAGACAAGTAAAGTAAGCACCTCGTGCATACAGATTCCACCTTCTGGCTAGAGTGGCTGATCGGGCCACTCCTAAGCTCAGGTGACCGTTTATCCCTACCCATCCACGTGTATCGAGCCAGGGCCTTACCGCCGAACGCGTATGCTCGCTTCTGGATCACGAGCCAGTAAGTGTTTTTAATAAGTATGTCATAGGGGTGCACCTAGCCGGACAAGGAAACCGAGAATTGGCTTTTGACCAACACATGAGGCCCGTTCCAAGGAAGTAGTATTCAAGGAGTACAAGTACAAGTATTGTAGCTTGTGCAACGAATGCAACAATCAACTTGGATGACATGTAGAATGCAATGCATGACAGTTAAAAGTGCGTACAGATAAGGAATTTAAACGTGACAGATACAAATGCATGAACAAGTTTAAGGGTTGGATCTAGCTTCGTTGTCAAGCTAGATCAATTTAGGTGACGGATCTAGTTTCGTTGTCAAACTAGATCAAGTAGGCGTCTAGCCAGCTATCATTTCACTGACTAGTCTCTTTTACGCTAAAATCAAGGAAGTGGCCTAAAAACATGGCCCTACACAAGAGTTGGCAAGTTTCACTTGCCTGCAAGTACGACGTCTTAGAAACACCGTCCAAGAGAGTCCAAAATCACAATTATCCTACGTGCAAAAGTCCATCGGCCTAAAGTCTATATTATTAATCTTGATTAGTGAATTTAAAACATTTAAAACATTTTTAAAATACTGATTTTAGTCTTGATTAGCATGCAATTGGGTTGGGGTCCTAGGGGTGCAAAGCGTTACCTCAACACGACGCGAAAGCTACACTGGCGTCGGGTAGCGACGCCAGGGGTTGGAATAAGAGAATGCGCTCCAAGTCCTGATTTCAATATAGATTCCTCGCTGGAAAGTTCAGAGCATCAACCGGAGCAACGGTTCCAGATTCCAAAGCTAGCACGTGCGACGACGGGCTACGACGTGTCGCAACGTCGTACGCAGAAAATCGTCGGAGAGAAAACACCTAGGTGGGGCCCACAGTAGTCCTAGGGACCTATGGGGGACCCAAAATACCTCTGGAGAACTTGGGGGGCCCACGGAGGCAAGTGGTGCAACGGGTGCGGGGTTGTGACGAATGGCTCTCGGTCGTACAGCCTCGGTGCGGGGGATTCCATCGGTCGGTGCGGGGAAACGGGGTTTGTGCAGCGCTTGGGTCGGTCACAACAGCGGGTGCGGGGGAAGTTCTCGGTCGGTGCGGGGGAAGTTCTCGGTCGGTGCGGGCGACAGCGTCGGTCGGGCGCTTGGGCAGGTCGTTGCAACGTTGCATCGTTGCAACGAAGAGGGGAGCGGGCGGTTGCTTCGGTCGGGCACGGAGCGATGCGGGCGAACGGAGTGGCTTGCGAGCGGGTGCGGGGCGATGCGGATGAGCGGAGCGGGCGACCGGTCTGACAGAGATCTTCTCTCGGTCGGAGCGGGCGAACGGAGGGGGTGCGATGCGGAGCGGCTGTACGAAGCTTGGTGCGGGCGGAGCAGCGGTCGGTGCGGGGAAAATGGGCCTGTTCTCTCGGTCGGTGCGGGGGAAGTTCGTCGCAACGTTGCGACGATTCGTCGCAACGTCAAATTTGGGTTTTGGGAGCGGCTAGGGTTATTTTCTTGCGAAAATAGGTCTTCCTAAAGGTTGTTTATATAGTGTAGATGGGTTGACTAGGTCTAGGGCTAATCCTAAGGGGATTAGGAGTTTAAAATAATTTAAAATTCAAATCTCACCCTTTCCAACTCACCCTAGGCTAGGGTGCGGCCCAAATGAGCTGGAAATTGGCTCAAAAATTATTTAAAACGTTTTAAACTCAAATAAATTTTCTTTGGCCGAAATTAATATAAAAATTAATTATTAAAAATATTATAAACCTTGTTAAAAATATAAAAGTGGTCAAATAAACTCCAAAAACTATAAAATAAATATCGAGGTGATCGTGATGACGAAAGAGAGCTAACTAAGAAGACGGATCTCAATTTCAACGTCGGACAACGAAACTAAAAATAGGAACGTCTCCCGTCAAAAGTGAAAACCGCAACGTCTCATCGAATAAGATTAAATTGTGGGGAAACGACTCGAGAAACGTCGTTCCAATTTAGTGCCACTATTTAATACTCTCAGAGACGTTCACAACAGCATATCACACGAAAGTGTTCACAAACAAACAAAGTCTAAAACAGACACGTGCACAGTCAAAAGCACGTGCACGAACAACGTACAACGAAAAGTGGTCATTACATCGTCCCCACCTTAGAATAAAGTCCGTCACCGGACTTTTTAATATATCTAGTCGCTCTGGTAACTACCCCAATCAAGTCATTATGATTCAAACCAGGTATAGTTATTACAAGTTCTTATATATGCATTAGGTATTCAAACATTAACACTACCAACATGTATATATATATATATATATATATATATGACGAGTAAAGTTAGTCTTTATTAACACATGAGAATATGTCTACAAAGTGACCTTGCGATCAATAACAAGAAGATTATAATTAGAGAGGGGATAGGGCACAAGCGCCGTCACCTTCTACTAAAAATTTTCTTTCGCTATTACAAAGCAAGCCAAAAGACAATATACATACATAAAAGGAAAACACAAAAATCCCACCAGAAGGGGAAAACAAACTCGGAACATCTTAGTACTATCCCACGTCAAGTATACCCCAGTTACAGAACGGAACTGGATCAGAAGCTTCATCCTTATTTAGTTGTCGCAGAGTAGTGCACAGATACTTTGCAATCTCATCAAACACCACTGTCTTCCCTTTATATTTGTTCTCAAAAATACGCTTGTTGCGTTCCTTCCATATGTGCCATAACATAGAGGATAGGACAGATTTGGCCAATACCTTCAGGGGATCCTTCTTGCTGTAAGAGGCATTAAATAGATCACAACCCCCTTGGATAGTATGGGGAATGGGGCCGGTGTGGCACAGTTTCAACAGGGCTCTAGCTAGAATATATCTAGAAAATTCACAAATGAAGAATAAATGCGAGATGCTCTCTTGGCATTCGGCAGAGCATAGGACGCAAGTGGTGTCATTAATGTTACCTCTGTTTGCTAGCAGGACTTTAGTAGGAAGCTATTTGGTGATATCTTTCAGCATTGTAAGGGCAAATTTCGGAACCTGATAGGGAAACCACACAGAGTCATAATAAGCAAATGGTTGACTAACAGCACGCGAGCCATACCATGCCGCATTTAGAGTGAAAGCCGGCCCAGTTAACCACTTCCATTCATCCGTTCCTTCCCGTAGGGCAATATTGCAGAGAAGGTGCCGCACACCATCAATATTGGGGTTATTACTCCATCCAGAACCCTCCCAGTAGTCACTAACCCGGGCCATTTCTTCACCTATACCGGGCCTCATCACCAAGTGTAAAGGACCGTTAGGATGCCAATTATCGTACCAAAAAGACGTGGAAGTGCCATCCTTCACCACACGTTTTATAAGCTTTTGGGAATAAGTACGACTTTTCAATAGAAACTTCCATGAACCAGAGTCAGTAGGCCTTGCTTTCGAACAATAAAATCCATAATTAAGCGCCACATATTGCTTCCTCATATAATTTCCCCAAATACCTTTAGCAGATAACGCTCTCCATGTTAGTCGGATGCCAGACGCAACATTTAAATCTTCAAGGGATCTTAGTCCAACACCTCCTTCTTTTTTCGGGGTACACATATCCTTCCAAGCCCAAATGTTGAGTTTACCGCAAATAAATTTCCTGCATATAGAATTTATTGTACGAATAACAGAAGGTGGCAGGCGGTATGCCTGCATCCAGAAAGCCACCATACCATATATGACCGAGCGCACCAATTCAATCTTCCCAGCGGTAGAAAGGAGAGAGGAAGACCACCCCATAAGTCTTTTTTACACTTATCTATGAGTCTGTTGAACAGAGTTGATTTTGGGTATTTTGAGGAGAGTGGAAGTCCCAAATAAATATTGAAAGAGGAGACCATTTTGATACCAAGAATATCTGATAGGTTACCTGCATTTCGCACTCCTTTACTGAAAATTGCCTCACTTTTATTCCAATTAATCTGAAGACCAGAAAGAAGATTAAATCTATGCAACAAATCTTTCAGGCCCTTGAGAGAATGGGGATTTGCCCGACAGAACACCAATAGATCGTCAGCAAATAGCAGATGGGATATAGCTCCAGTTCGTCGCATGGGCAGAATAGTACCTAAAGATTCAGCCTGGGCCATAAGCAGCGAAAATGCTTCCATCACAAGGACAAAAAGATAGGGCGAAAGGGGATCCCCCTGCCTAAGGCCCCTATTAGAGTTAAAGTAGCCAACAGGAGACCCTTCCACAATAACCGAGAACAAAGGGGATGAAATACATATAGTTAGCCAGTTGATGAATTTGTGGGAGAATCTCATCTGGTGCAAGATGAAAAAGAGGAATTCTCTATTGACACTGTCAAATGCCTTGCGAAGATCCAGTTTGATACACTTCCTGGCCCCCATAAGATTACTAAAGTCCCGAATCTGCTCATGAGCAATAAGGGTGCAATCTGCCAGTAACCTTTCTTTTAAAAAAGTAGCCTGGTTAGGGGAGATTAAATCTGAGATTACTGGCTTCAATTTATTGCACATCACTTTACTAATTATTTTATATAAGACAGTGCAACACGCAACAGGTCTATAATCGCTTAACCCCGAAGCATTAGCATTTTTGGGGACAAGGGTTAGAAAAGTGTGGCTAATAGAGGGGGCAGACATCCAGTAGTGAAGAAAGATGATACACCAGCAACAACATCCTTACCTATTACCTCCCATTCGTGTTGGAAAAAATAGGCGTTAAAACCGTCAGGTCCTTGGGATTTGTCTTTGCCAATTTGGAATAAAGCACTTTTGATTTCAATAAAAGAGACCGGCCTGTCCAACCAATGTAAAGCTTCCTCAGTGAGAATCCGTTTTGGAGTTAAATCTGGGAATACATTCCCGTAATCATCCTGATGGTAAAGTTCTTCGTAAAAAAGAGACGCTTCAGAACGAAGAATCTCAGTATTAGTACTCCTGTCCCCTTCAGCAGAGACCAAGTGACTGAGAGAATTATGACTCTGTCTCGATTTCATTGTTGCATAGACAAATTTAGAATTTCTATCTCCCAGGGTCAACCAATTTTGACGACTCTTTTGCCGCAAGTCTTCTTCATCCATATGCAATGACAACCCCAACTTCTGGATAGAAGATGATTCCAATAATTGAAGGCCCGGATCTGATCCAATATTGGGATTAGATTGAATTGCCTCCAGGGAGTTGCGGATCTTGGTAGATTCAAGGCCATTTCTTTGTTCAGTGGACCATGATTTCAATCTGTATTTAAGGGACTTTAGCATTGAAGCAAGCCGCAACAAACTAGGGGAATCATTGTAGCTGAAATTTTCCCAGGAACTTCTCACCAAGTCCTTATATCCTGGCAATGAAACCCAAGAGTTATAGAATCTGAATGGCTTAGGGAAAGAAGTTACCTTTGGTAGAAGATAGACCATCAAAGGGGAGTGGTCACTAGTACTAGCCAGCATATACTCATAATAAGATTGTGGCAAAAGATCAATCCAGTGCGAATTACAGAGGACACGGTCAAGACGTGCTGAAATACGTGATCCGCCCATACGCCTGTTATTCCAGCTTTGGTTGCAACCAATGCTTTTAAGCTCATTCAGATGACAGCTTTGGATACAGGAATTGAAATCCTCCACAGATACAACGTCTACAGGGCGCCCCCCCATTTTTTCATTAGATAACCGAACACAGTTAAAGTCGCCACTAATGATCCAAGGTAAGTTATTCAGAGTACCGGAATCAGCAACAAGATTGTCCCAGAGAGAGGTTCTGGAGGTCACCAAATTAAACCCGTAAACAACAGTTAATCCCATAGCTAGCCCTGCTGCGTTAGTGAATTTGCTAGAAATATGTTGTGGAGAGGAGGAAATTGAAACACAGTTCCAGACCGTATGGTTGTAATATATTACAATACGTCCACCTTTATGGTGACTCCAATTATCTAAACTTTTCCAATTAACTGCGAAGCATCTAGAGATGCGTTGAGAGTTACTAGCCTCCACTTTATTTTCTAATAAGCAGACGATAGAAGGATTAAGCTTCCTTAAGGAGAGCTTCAGATCAGCACGCCGTGAAGCATTATTTAAACCCCTAGTATTCCAGTATAAGATCGACATAATTAATAGAATAGATGAGAGATTACCAACTCAGGAGACAATCTGAGGGCTTCGACGAATAGGGGACGGAGGCACCTATGATTTTTTACCCTTAGCAATAGCCCGCTCCTTCAGAATGTTGACTTGCTCTTCTTCCCACTGAGGATTCGGAGTAGTTAGAATAGCAGGAGGGGCCGGATCCTGGAAATTAGACTGAGGTTCTTACAAATTTGTGGGGGTAGGGTGCTGGGCTTCAACATTAAAACGAGAAGCAACTTGAGCCTTCCGGAGGGAAAAAAGCAGCCTCAGAACGTGAACAACCCCCATCAAGGGGGATTGTTTTACATTGCAAGGCCCTGTAGGATTTGAGCTGCTACATTCTCCCTTTTCAAGTACTTTATGAGGGAGTTTGGGAACCCTCAACTCATCAGTACGACTACCTGAGTGTAGCTGAGTATTACACCCAACGCCCAGGTTCACTGCAGCAACAGGTGCAACGCCACTCCCTTCAGTTTGAGATATATGTACAACCTTAGAAGCGCACTGAGTATCCAGGTGTCCAAAACAGGCACAAGCTCCACATCTAGGAGGTTCCCCTTCGTACTGAACATCAATCATAATGGTAGATAAGTCATCCAACTCGACTGGTACCGATCTCTTTAGTGCACTATTAGCATTGACTTCAACCAAACATCGTGCATAGGATATACGGTCTAAATTAGCCGTAGCCCTATCAAGACAAATAGGCTTACCGACTACGCTCGCAATGGAGTTAAGGATACTCAGGGTCCACATCGATAGGGGCAGATTATGGAACTGTACCCACACTGGGACGGCAGTAAGGATATCCCTATCATGCCTGGTAGAAGGAGTCCAATTTTGCAGCACCACCAGACGGCCATCAAAGAGCCATGGCCCACCGTGGAGAATTGAGTCACAGTCTTCCTTATTCTCAAATCTGAAGTAGAAATAGCCATTTTCCCTAGAGAAAATACGAACTCCTCCTTTAATGTGCCAAAGACGTTCAGTCCAGGCTTTGATTTGACCAAAGTAGGGGACATCCCCTAGTACGTAGCCGACAAGAGTATTTTCCTACGCTCTGTACCTTTCTGAATATCTGCGTCCGCTACTTTGGCCTTTTCCACACCATCTAAGCTGATAATAGGGGGAACAAAACTCATTACCAGAGGATCAGCATACTTCCTCCTAGATGCACAGATATCCACCCAAGATCGTTTCCCGTCAGATGGGGCAACATGGAATAGGGTTTTTGGCCTAACCCCCACCATCGCATGGCTCAGCGGAATTGTTTGCCTGTGATTTTCCACTGAGCGATCTCGCCCTCCATGCCTAATAGGC